>BQKN01000042.1:703535-737729 GCA_022839385.1 Asparagus kiusianus
ATATATATATATATATATATATATATATATATATATATATATATATAAACACATATACATACACACACACACATGACATAATTATTTAGGGGCTATAGTTGGAACTCATGTTTCAGCTTGTGTGCCGCAAGATAGTCAAGTTCTATATCGTGGAAAGAAAATTGTGCCGACAATGAATATGATGTGTGCTTGTTTTTTTGATACGCGGTTCACATTTGTTATGAGTGGATGGGAAGTAAGTGCAAATGATTCAAGAATTTTCTTAGCATGCATTAGCAATCCCTCAAACAAATTCCCTATGCCCCTTGCAATAAAGTATTATTTGGTTGACTCTGGATATACTAATATGCCATGTTTTCTTTCACTGTATCGTGGAGAGCGCTATCATTTGAATGATTATTGAGAGCAAAACCTTCCACCGCAAGATATTAGAGAACTATTCAATTACTTGCATTTTTCATTAAGGAATGTTATAGAACGATGCTTTGGGGTATTGAAAAATGATTTTCAATTTTAAGAGACATACCTTCATATAGTTTGAAAAAACAAAATTGTATTGCATTAGCATGTTGCGTTATTCACAATGTGATTCGAATGCATGATTCCGGAGATCCATTATTTGTCAAGTTTGAAAATGAAGATGTGAAGCTGGAAGAGGATGACATGACCGTACAAGAACAACAAATCATACCGGTTAGTGTGGCTCAGAGCATCTTCATAAGATGTTAAGATTTTGAGATCGTTCGGCCAAAGGATGTGGAACAATCGTGGTGGGTAATATCAGGATGTGTTTTGAAACTGATGTATATTATATTGTAATGTCACTAAAATACATTTTCAACCTGATGCATATATATATTATCGAACATGTTAAACAATTATTCGTCATTGTTTCATTATGATGGTGGCATATTAGATTTGTTTTAATTTTGAATTATAGGCATTCAAAAAAGTTCCCGAATGATGGTTGGGCGCCGCTGCCCGCCCCCAGGGGATGGCCAGTGATGACTGACAGCCGACAGGTGGTTGGCGATTGAGAGCGGCAACGAGCAAGAGTAAGGTTAATGGTTGGGTGTGACTAGTGGTTATTGATTGGTATCATGTACTATATAAATGGTCAAACTAGTTTGGCCAATAACTTTTCAAAATGATGTTTTCAAAACACTTTTAAAAAAACATCATGTCATTATGTTTTTCTACAAAAACACAGCAAGAAAATCAATTTGATTACCAAACACACTCTTTTAATTTTAAAAAACTGTTGTGTTTGATATGTATGAATGAGAATTTGGAATGAGCATTCCATTCTCACTCATTTCCATTTACCAAACAAAGTGTTAAGAGTTTTTTTTCTCCTTCTTTCTGTAATTAGACACACGTATAACACGTTAATGGGTAAATCCATCATAAATTTTTGGATAAAAAAGTGAACGAAAGTAGGAAGCAGGCAATATATTGAATGAATGGCGCATAAAGGTGGTATTATAAAACTATGGTAATTAAAGTTGGTAAGGTAAATTGGACAATAATTTGAGGGTGGGTCCTCATTTAAAAAAGAAACCCTTAACATTAACTGACAAATTCAACAGATGTCGGCATATGTGTTTATATGTTGATGAAAGGCACATAATGATAGTGTTCTGAAACTCAGCTAAGAGCGGTAGGAATTAGATCTAATTTAGGTGCAATTACCTGCATAAGACTCAATTTTGTAAACACTTTTTTACCTACTGTATGAAATATTTATGTGGTTATCGAAATTAAAAAAAAAATCTCAAACTAATCATTAACTACATTATTTATTTAGCGGCATGCTTGGCAACCGGAAATGAAAAGAAAGTTTTCAGAAAGTATGATAAAAGTTTTAAAAAAATTAAAGTTAATATGGAAAAGTATGTGACATTTATTGTGCTTTGTTTTGATTATCATGGAAAGTGATAGTACGAAGTGTATAACTAAAGAACTATAATTATCTTGAGAATTTAGAAAAAATCTAATTTCTCTCCCATCTCCTACCTCTTTTCATCCACTTTTTAGGGGAAAAAAGTTATAAAGTGAAATAGTGCTAAAAAGCTAATGCAGCACCCTGCACTTTCCAATTATTTTTCCTTCTCTTTAAGTGCCAAACAGTAAAAAGAATGGTAAGTGAATGAATTCCAAAAAAAAAAAAAATCCAACCAACATGAAGATAAACAAGTAGTTTTATTTTTTCTTATTTTTTTGTGAATCTCTCTCATGCTCGACCTCCCTCCACCTTCTCTCTGCCTTTGCTCTCCTTGCTCCCTCCTCTTCTCTTCCTTCTCCACCGCCTCTCTCTTCTTGAAATCCATGAACTCATTCTCATTAATCTCCTCCATCTTTAGACTTTTCTTTCTTCAACCCATATCTCCTTCAACCATCTTTTCTCTTGCTCTGCCTATTGTGCGCAGCGGAACTCGAAATAAACAAAAGAGCACGAACAAGAACGAAGTAGATCACAACCAATAAGTAAAACACAATCACCACAGTAAGACAAATGAATTTTACGTGGTTTGGCAAGTTGCCTACACCTACGGGGCAAGGAGGGGGGAGTTTTTACTAATAGAGATAAAAAGAATACAAATAAGGTTTACAATCTCGACAAAACCCTCGAACAAAGCTCTCAAAATCTCTCAAATTCTCCCTCAAAGGATGCACAATTCACTCTCAAAAGCTCCTCAAAGTCGTCCTTAATTAACCCTAATAATCGTATTTAGGATTATATATCAACATAAAACAAAACGGGTCAGGAAACAAAACCCAGACTCAGACCCGACTGGCGGTCAACCGCAGAACTCGTCGCGGTTGACCGACTAGATTGACAAAAATATAAAATCGACTACAGGGTTTGGCGGTCGACCGCGACGGTCGACCGTCACCAATTCCAAAGAACCAGAATCTACAAGGTCCCTGGCGGTCGACCGTCTCCAACTTTAGAATCTCCCTACGATCTGTACACATTTCTAATCGCCCGCAACTGTCTCGCGGTCGACCGACAATCACCCAAACTATTTTCTGCATCTGTTTTCCTAAACTTTTCAACCATGTTGCCAATTCTATAAATCTCCACCTCGGTGAAATTTCTCCCAAAACTGAGCCGACACCAAAAACATCCAAATGTCTCACTTGTTACATCCAGTACGAAGTGGAATAAATCCACGAAACGGACTCAATCCACAACAAGTCGGGAACCCAAACGAGAGCTCAAACATTCTCCCCTATTGATATCAACTAATCCAACTAGCTGCATTAAAATACTGGCTATGTATCCTCTTGTCCAAGGAATTAAGTCTCACGTAGTTCACCCAAATGGCCTCCAAAAGCCCTCAACAATGAAGAATATTCAATAGCTCCAAACAATGACCAAACTTCACACCCGAGACAACTTTGGTTAACATATCCGTAGGGTTGTCATTTGTGTGAATCTTCTCCAATATGACATCTTTATCATCCAAGACATCTCGATCAAAGTAAAATCTGACATCAATGTGTTTTGTGCGTGCATAATAAACCTGCTTCTTTGCCAAATAGATAGCTGACATGCTATCACAATACACCCGAATGGTCTCCTGTGCAATCCTCGAGTCATCCAATAATCCATACAATCACAAAGCCTCCTTCACAGCTTCAGTCACCGCCATATACTCTACCTCCGTAGTAGAGAGAGCCACTGTAGACTGAAGTGTACATCTCTAACACACCAGTGCTCCTGCTAATGTAAATACATATCCTGAAGTAGACTGGCGTTTTTCAAGATCCCCCTCATAATCAGAATCCACATAGCCAATACAATCCTACCCAATCTTCTTATTCTTCTGAAATATCAAACCAACATCTATGGTACCTTTGATATATCGTAGATTCCACTTCATGGCCTCTCAATGACCCTTCCTAGGGTTGTGCATGTACCTAGACACCATGCTCACAGTTTGTGACAAATCTGGTCTCGTACACAACATCACATACATCAAGCTACCCTCCGCAGTGGCGTATAGAACCTTTAACATGTACTTTCTATCCTCAACCGAAACAGGTGACATCTTAGCTAAAAGCTTAAAGTTGGGAGCTAATAGAGTGCTCACTACCTTAGCATTACCATCAAAGCTAAATTTCTTTAACATCTTCTGCAAGTAGCTTCTCCGTGTAAGCTTCAATCTTCCCTTCACCTTGTCTCTCTCGATCTCCATACTCAATTCTTTTTAACTTCTCCAAGATATTCATCTCAAACTCGGATGATAGCTCATTTTTTAACTTTCGAATAGCTAAAGAATTCCTGTAAGCAATAAGCATATCATCAACATATAACAATAAATAAATATACTCACCATCTTGTAGCTTGTGCATGTAAACACATAGATCATATGGGCTCCTCGTGTATCCTTGGCCAATCATAAAACTGTCAAATCTCTTGTACCATTATCGTGGTGATTACTTCAATCCGTAAAGAGGCGATTGCTTCAATCCATAAAGAGACTTTTTTAGTCTGCACACTAAATCCTCTTTTTCTACAGCTTTAAACCATATGTGTTGTGTCATGTAGATCTCCTCTTCTAAGTCTCCATGTAGAAAGGCTATTTTAACATCCATCTGGATAAAATCCAAATCCAGCTATGCCACCAATGCCAAAAGAATCCTAATCGACGAATGCTTCATAACGGGTGAGAATACCTCGTTGTAATCAACGCCCTCAAGCTGGACGTACTCCTTGGCAACCAATCTGGCTTTTTACCAGATGTCTCCGATAGAAGATCCCTCTTTTTTGTATATACTCACTTACATCCAATAGCCTTCTTTCCCTTTGGTAGCTTTGCGAGTTTCTAAGTGTCATTCTTCTGAAGAGAGTGCATCTCCTCCTCCATAGCTTCCCTCCACCTGATCGAATCAGAGCTAGACTCTGCCTCCCTATACATAGAAGGAACTAAATCATCAACGACCTCTACTGATAAAGCATATGCAATCAACACATCATTGTATATAGCTGGCCGATGAATCACCCTTCTAGGTCTATTTGCTGCAATCGACTCCTGAACATGACCCTGCTCCTGAGTTTCACCATCCACTGTATCCTCCAAATGCCCGTCTGTCATCCCATCTCCTCTCAGTATCACTTCTGTAGGAGCCTCAATGGATACAATGTTATCTGGAGTGGGTGGAGTCACATCCTCCTCCACCTGCCGTGATATCCTACTAATCTGGTCTTCCTCCACCTGTTAAGGCACTTGAGGCCTCATCATGTACGCCTCATCAAATATGACATCTCTACTAATGACTATCTTCTTATCCTGTGGATCCTACAATTTAAAATCTTTAACTCCTTCTCTAAAGCCCACAAAGACTGCTTTCCTCGCCCTCGGATTTAATTTTCCATCACTGATGTGATAATAAGTTGGACACTTGAATATCTGAAGTAACTCATAGTCACTAGCTACCGAACCATACCATTACTCCATAGGAGTTTTCCCATGTATCACAGTATACGACAACCTATTCACGAGATGGCTCACATAAACCAATACCTCGGTCCAAAAGGATCTCGACAATCCACTATGTGACATCATACATCGCACCTTCTCCAGTAAGGTACAGTTCAATCTCTCAGCCACCCCCCTTTTGTTGTGGTGTCTCTTGAACTGTGAAGTGTCACCTAATACCATGATCTCAGCAAAACTACAGAAATAGATCACTCTTATACTCTCCACCATTATCTGAATGAAGTGTTTTCACCTTTCTATCTGTCTTCAGCTCCACTTTCTTCTTCCACTCTACAAAAATATCCAGGACCTTATGGTTATGCTTCATGGTATATATCCAATTTCTCCTGGAATAGACATCAATAAAAGTGATAAAATAGTTAGCCTCACCAAGTGATATTTGCTTGGAAGAGCCCCAAATATCTGTGTGAATATAATTTAATATACCTTGAGTGTTGTGAATTACGGTGCCAAACTTCACTTTAGTCTTCTTCCCAAGTACATAATGCTCACACAGCTCCATCTTGCAGGTCTTTGCACCTTTTAATAGCTCATGTTTCGCCAATGTCTGCAGGGACTTATTACCAGTGTGTTTCAATCTCGTGCCATAAGCTGGTAGTATCCTCCTCTGAAGTAATAGAAGTTGTCAGACCCCCGGTAACTATTTTGCCCTTCAAGTAATATAGGTTATTTCCCTGACACCTCACATCACCACCATAGATCCTTTTGTGACCTTCAAAGTGGCATTGTCTAAGATCACACGATAGCCTGCAACCTCCAAAGTCCCAAGAGAAATGATGTTCTTCGTCAGTTGTGGAATGAACATCACTTCCTTCAGCTCCCTAGTCACCCTATCACACATCCTGATCCGGACTGTACCAATATCACCAATAGAACATATGTGATCATTATCTATAAGCACGACATCCCCTCTTTCCAACTCCTCAACCTGGAGAACCAATCCCTCCTAGGGCAAATGTGATATGTAGCTCCCGGATTCATCATCCACTCCGTAGAGTCAGCATAGAAAACTGACGGTAGTGCAGAGCATGAGTAACCCGAAGAATCTGAATCTGAATTGTCACTAACAGCTTTGGCAACATTCACCTCTGAAACTTGTACAGCTTTCCCCTTATTCTTCCCGGCTTTATCCTTCAACTTTGGGCATTCGTTCTTCCAATGTCCCTCTTCTTTACAAAAGGCACATTGATTTCTACCAACACTCTTATGGCCACCTCTATTCTTTGACTTTGAATGGTTGAACTAACGACGGTTTGGACTACGGCCTCGAACTGCTAATGCATCTCTCGATGCCTTCTCGGAGGGTTCGCCATCACTCTTCCTCAACTCATAATTCACCAATATTGAGGTCACCTCCTTGTAGCTAACTGTAGTTTTTCTATTGATCATAGTGACAACAAAAGTATCATAATCATCCACCGGTAACGAACACAATAGCAACATCGCCTTGTCCTCATCCTCAACCTTGATGTCCACATTGGTCACATTCGAAAGCAACTTCGTGAAGTTATTGACATGCTCCCTAATGGAAAATCCCCTCTTCATCTTGAATTGGTAAAATCTCTTCTTCAAGTGAAGCTGATTCTCAATGCTCTTCGTAAGATACTTCTCATTGAGTGTTTCCCACAATCTCTTCGTCAACGTCTCGTTCATCACATCATAAAATCAAATCCGGCATCAAGCATGATAGAATAACTCTACATGCTCTACTGTTCAACTTCTTCCAAACATTGCCCTCCATATCAGCTGGTTTCTCTTGTAATTCAAGAGTTTCCTCCAAATTTTGTGCATCCAACGTATCCATCATATGGCACCTCCACAATCCGAAATTAATCTTGCTATCGAACTTCGGAATATGAATCTTTGTGTTATTGATGCTCATAATATGTATCGCCTTCGTAAGGGACGATCCAAATGTGTTTGTTTCATCCATGTTGATGATCTAACTCTTCAAATAAGAATTTTTCAGAGAATCCTCCAAACAAGTCCCAAGCCAAACCCGAAACTTTGTTAGCACTTGTTGTGCACAGCGGAACTCGAAACACACGAACGAGCACGAACAAGAACAAGGTAGATCACAACCAATAAGTAAAACACAATCATCACAACAAGACAAACGAATTTTACGTGGTTCGGCAAGTTGCCTACGTCCACGGTGCAATGAGAAGGGAGTTTTTACTATTAGAGATAAAGAGAATACAAATAGGGTTTACAATCTTGACAAAAACCCTCGAACAAAGCTCTCAAAATCTCTCACAACTTCTCCCTCAAAGGATGCACAATTCACTCTCAAAACCTGCTCAAAGTCGTCCTTAATTAACCCTAATAATTGTGTTTAGGATTATATATCAACATAAAACAAAACGAGTCAGAAAACGAAACCCAGACTCAGACCCGACTGGCGGTCGACCGTAGAACTCGTTGCGGTTGACCGACTAGATCGACAGAAACATAAAATCGACTACAAGGTTTGGCGGTCGACCGCGACGGTCGATCGTCACCAATTCCAGAGACCCAGAATCCTACAGGGTCCCTGGCGGGTCGACCGTCACGGTCGACCGCCTCCAACTCCAAAATCCCCCTGCAATTTATACACGTTTCCGCTCGACCGCAGTTGTATCGTGGTCGACAGGCAATCACCCAAACTGTTTTCTGCATCTGTTTTCCTTAACTTTTCAACTGTGTTGCCAATTCTACACTGCCCTCTTTGACCGCGCTTCCTTCCATGGGGCGCCGTCCCCACTATGTTGAAGATGTTCTCTACCAAAGTCACGCTGAAATTAACAAAAACAACTGAAGTTAACAAAATAACATCTAAAGATAACAAATAACAAATAAAGCTTACAACTAACAGCTGAAATTAACAAAAAATAATACCTGATATCTGTTAACTTTAGATGTTATTTGGTTAACTTAAGCTAATGTATATTCGTTAGCATCGACAACTGATCCTTGACTACTGTAGGAGGTGACTCTGGAGAGAGGTGGCAGTTGAGAAAGAACGAGGAGGAGAAATGGCTAAGAAAGAAGAGATAATTGAGGAAGGAAGGAAACTAAAATCATAATTGATTAATGAGAACTGAGTTCATGGGTTTCAATGGAGGAAGAAACGACATAAGAGCCGGGCAAGGTTGGGTTGGGGTGGAGGGAGAGAGGGGGAGCGCATATATAGGTGGAGGAGGAAAAGGGTAGGGAGAAAGGTGAGGGGTGAAAGACGAGCTTGCTTGAAGGAAATGCAAAATAGTAGGAGGTGAACGCACGGAGTTTTGGATCAAGAAGCATTGTCCCCTAAATTTTGAGAAAGAAACCTTACAAGCTAAATATATAACATGATCTCCATGCCTCACATGATTGTCATTCTTTTTGTTTTTCTTTCAGAAAGACCGGCATTTGCTTTTAATCCAGCTTGCCAATCTCCAACACTAGCCCGTGCGCCGCCAATCCACAGATCTCTGGTTTATCGTGAAATCAATAATTAGAAGCTTACAACCTGCTGCAGCTAACTAAATAAAATATTCAAGCAATTTCTTGATTTTAAACGGCAATCCCATCATTCCGATCTACGTTCAACACGCGCATTCACACGTTGGACTCACAAGCCTCGCTAAAACCATATATTACATTCTTTACCAATTTCATGCTGAGAATATTATGCACAGCAGTCCACCTCAGAATATCATTGGATCAATTGCCTACAGTTAGGCCTACAAGATTATAGGTAAATATTCACAGCACATACAGCTTGACACTAGGAGCTTCTTCCCCATAACTTCTGCAACCAAGCTGAAATGTCCTACAATCTTCCTCTCAAGGGTCAGCCTTCTTCCCAGTCTATGCCATCATCATCATCACCACCAGAAGCATCGGCATAGTCAGCTTGGATGTTCAAGTCCGCCACCTTGAAGGCTTTACCTGTATTACAAAGAGCATTTTGGAATCAGTGAATAAATAATTCTTGGGAAAGTTCTAGAATACCCATAATCCACACAGCTTAATGATATCAAAATTTGTTTATTAAAATTAAGAAACTGAGATCTACAAGAAAGTGATTTACATGTTGCAACTCGTAACTAATAAAAGATGGTTAATTTTGAGAATCACTATAGCTAAGGAAATAGATATCGAAAATTTACAAACATCTGTGTCAAAAAGAAACGAACATGACCGTCGAACTAAAAATGTATATAACAAAAAGACTTCGTTTATCAAGGTGTAAAGCATGCATACTGAATCTTATGCATCCAAACACGTCAAACATGTCACTTATTATGTAAACTGTAACAAAAACAGGGATCATCAGGTTCTTTTAATATTGCTGCAGCGACATTGTTGATATTTATTTCATTATCATTATATATAACCTGGCTCATATTTTTTAACAAAAAAAGATATGTAAAATGACAGTTTATACCATCCAAGCAACACTGTACATCATGCCATCAAAAACATATTAACATGTGGAGTACTGAGCAAAACAGGATGTTTGACATACAAAAAACTGCCTAAAATACCATTCCATGGTGTAGAAAAGCAATATAGTTCTAGGCTTTAAAACAAGTCATTTTCAACCATATCTAAGGACCTTGTTGCATTCTCATCCTTTATTTTAAATAACTATGGTACAGCTGATATATCCTTTTATAAGGCTTGCCGCAAAACGATATATGGCCTCAACTCAATAACCATTACTGCTTTATGGCAAATTTTGAGCAATAAATCACCAACATAGCGGCTATATCGGCTATATCAGACGATGTGTTAGCTAATATGTCCTTTATATGACTTGTCGAAAAACAATATAGTTCTGCAAACTTTCTTTACTATTTTTTAGCAAAAGTTCCAACCTATGAAGTTTTTTTTCCTTTTTTTTCTTTTTTTTTTGCAAAATTCTAGAAGGGCCTTTCCCCTAAATAAGTTTCTACGATTGGTTAGTAATCCTAAATATATAGTATTTACATTTTGTATTCTTAGATTTCATTAAGTATATTTAGGTTACATTTTAAAACATCATTTTATATATGCACATCATCTAATATGGCAATATGATATTTACTACATAGAAGATTGTGAATAGTGGATAGCAGTCACGTAGCGGTGAGGCACCGTCAAGGCTATTTGGGGTTATACCGATAAAAAAGCGGCAAAAAAAAGCATAAAAGGCGGTCTAGTTTAAATATGTATAAATATTCAAAAAAAATGACAAATTCAAGAAAATAGACAAGAACTTTTCCTCCTACTCTAAAGTGTCCAATGTCAAATTTTAACGGGTTTACAAGGAGCCATTGAAATGAAGCCCATTTCAAGACTATTGCTCCATTGATCTTAAGTAAATAAACAATAACTTTTCCATAAAAAACAACATAAAAATCAATTTATTCGATTTACTAGCAAAAAATTAACTAAACTACAAGAAATCAACTTTAAATCTAAAAAAAAAGTCACTGGAGATAGCAAACAAAAGCTTGCTCGAGATATTGCCTTGAGCTTGACGCAAATGCTGCAGAGTCGAGAGGTGGAGGACTGATTTCGGCCGCTGACGCTTGAGGGCTACTAGGGCTTGCCGCAAAGGGTTGATTGGGCGGTGAAAGGCTAAAGCTTGAGGGCTATTGAAATCTCGTTGAGGGGTGAAGGCAAAAGGAGATGGTGAGAGGAGAGTAGAAAAGAGGTGATGTTGGCGTTGAGCTTCGAAGAGTATGATTTAAGGGAGAGAAACGAGAGATAGGAGGTGGTGGAGATGAGGATTTAGAGCAGTAGGAGGCAGCGATGTTGAAGAAAGGAGGCAGAGGAGGAAGCAAAGATGGTGGAGGGAGGCGGCGGGGCTGGTTGAGACTTGAGAGGCTAGAAGCAGAGAGGGAGATCGAGATCGAGAGTTGTGAAGTCTAAGTTAGGGTTAGGGTTAGAGTTTTAGTTAATTGGGTCGTGTTTGGGTAGTGTTCGAGTAAGGTTTTAAAAAAAAACCCAATTAACTAAAAGTGATTAACAGTGCTTTCCGCTTTTAACTGCTTTTAAATGCATTTTAGCACAATTTCAAGCAAAAAGCGATCTAGACGTATTTCATGACCACTAATGGTCAAATCATTGCAGTAGGATGCCACAAACGCAATTGCGCCACTTTATAAAGCACTGACTGTATGTCCTTGATATTTCCCCAATATTTGCAATTCAATATGGATTTAGGCCATTCACCATTTATCCGATATCCGAATTTTAAAACCTGATCTCATCCTAGGAATGGACAAGAATGCTAAGGTTTTTTTAACCTTTTGTCGAGCTTTTGCTAGACCAATTACAACAGAAGAATGATATTCTAAAGGTTTAAGCACAACGATTAACATTGGGCCTCATGATAATAGAAATTATATGCATGTTCATTACTCATCCACAATTTTGAATTCGATTTATAACAGGACAAAAATTTACAAGATGAGAAGAAGATTCAATAACAAAGAGTTTTCTTCCAAAAATCAAACAAGAATAAGTATAGAAATTTAGACAATTGAAAATCTGAAAGGAAAAAAAGTTAACTAAGTTTAATAATTATTACATATTGCTTAAAAAATTAATTTTCTAATTACAACATCTTTTACATTCCAAAGGAAGAGTGACAAATATGAAACCTTTTAGGAGATGACGACGAAACTGAATAAGATGCAAAGGAGAAACTTGAAGCAGTCACCCATGAATGGATATGCATCTAGGTAACACAAACACGACGACACGTGACCATTTCTTTAAATATCCCCAACATGGGCCAATATATCCCCTGATATATCCTTTTACAAGACTTGCCACAACCGATATGGTCTCTAAATATCCTTAACCGCTTTTTGGCTATTTTGGACGTTATATCCCTAATATCGCTAATACATCAACCGATTTGTGGACCGATATATCTTTTTATATGGCTTGTCGCAAAATAGTATATTGTGTTTGGTAATTTTTGGGCGAGATATCATGATTTCCCCATTATATCAAATGACATTTTGTCCTAAAAATCACACCAAATGACATTTTTGGGCGAGATATCATGATTTCCCCATTATATCAAATGACATTTTGTCCTAAAAATCACACCAAATGTTGCAACGTTGATTTGTACTTTTGTTTGTTTTACAAGGTTGATTTGTGATCCTAAACATATATTATTTACATTTTGTATGCTTAGATTTTATTAAATATGTTGACGTTACGTTTTAGTGCATTATACTATATAAGCAAACATCCATTATGGCATTCCGATATTTACCACATATCCCCGATACTTTCCCGATATCCGCAATCTAATATGATTTTTGGCACCTTGCACGTGACAGATACCGACTTTCCGCGAACATACCATAGGCACATGTGGTTCAAAGAAAACCTGATTTCGCCATTACGTATACCCTAAACTAATTTATCTGGTAGTATCAGGTTCAAAACCAATTTCGAAAACTGAAACCCATTATTTGAATATTTGAAAAACACCCATCGTAGTATCCTATGCAGTATCATAAACTTTTGTTGTTAAATCTTATTCTTTGTTTGATTTAACTAGATTCTTAATTGTTATTAATAATAGAAAGAAACATACATATGTTATTGGTATTTTCATTCATTTTTTTATCATGCATGTATAAATATTGTTTTAAATATCCCCGACATGGCCCGATATATCCCCCGATATATCCTTTTACAGGGTTTGCCGCAACCGATATGGTCTTTAAATATCCTTTACCGTTTTTTTGGCTATTTTGAGTGATAAATCCCCAATATAACCGATATATTAGCCGATATGTGGACCAATATATCTTTTTATATAGCTTGTTGCAAAATAATATACCGTGTTTGGAATTTTTGGGCGAGATATCAAGATTTTCCCATTATATCAAATGATATTTTGCCCTAAGAAAAGCAGATCAAATGTTGCAACGTTGCTTTGCACTTTTGTTTGTTTGAGAAGGTTGATTAGTGATCCTAAACATATATTATTCATATTTTGTATGCTTAAATTTCATTACATATGTTGAGATTATATTTTAATGCATTATACTATGTATGCAAACATTCATTATGGCATTCTGATATTTATCACATATCCCCGATATTTCCCCGATATCCGCAATCCGATATGAATTTTGACCATCCGATATTTCCCCGATATCCGATATTTAAAACCTTATGTATAATTGTATGTGTGTGCACTTCCGTGTCACCGTATCCTGCATTTTACAAATTTGTCGTTTCCTGTGTCTATATCCGCGTTTGTATCCGTGTCCGTGTTTGTGTCTGCACTATACCTAGATAGGCATCAAAGATTGTTTTGGGAATTTCTACTATCAATTCTACACAAGGGAAATAGCCAATGAAATGGACAATGAAACAACTCCAACAAGATGCTCATGTTGTTTTTTGTGGACCTGACAAAAGGAAATTAGAGAACAAGGAAAGACATAGAGCATTAGTGAGGTTCTTGGCACTGGAGGAGAACAAGTAGGACAACCATTCCAATATACTTCAATTACCTTTACTTTTATTTTTCTTTGTCCGGGATGATGTTTAAGAAACTTTCAATATGATTATGTATCATTTTGATTTGCTATTAGGGATATGACAGTATGAAGTCTTTAAATATCGGCCATTTATAGTCACCACTTCCATTTGCATCATGATAACGCATATAACTAGTCTATATTAATTGGGTGTTGAAAGACAAGTTGTGTAACAATGAAGTACAGTTTTTTTTATTTGTACTTTCAATTTTAATAAGTAAAATATCTACAACACCAGGTTGATTAATGATTATTGCAAGAGAGTTACAATGATTCACAGAGTAACACTAGCCCGTGCCTAGCACTGGTCAAATACTAGTTGAAGGTAACTGCAAGTTCATTTTGTAGCCAATATTTGTGCACGGGTAAAATACTAGTTGAAGGTAATTGCAAGATCATTTTGTAGCCAATATTTGTGAAAAGCAGACCGGTAAACTCTGATTAAACAATTGGAGAGTATTTACTGAGAATGAAGTCCAGAAACATTGTATACAGATAAAATTGAATATGCAAGTAGTGAAAGAAGCCACTTCATGAGATAGTTCACAAAAGATTCTTAAAAACTCTGGTTAGATAAAACATGTTTTAACTCATGTGTTAAGAAATGCATACTGCACATTCCACAGGAATAGGCACCTCAGACATTAACTGTAAGACAAGAAAGAAATAATTTAAATAAGAGTGGTTCAACAGTTAGTCGATTACCTGCAGGAGGAGCTTCTTCCCATTCAACATCATCATCCTCCTCTCTTTTTGCTTTCATGCCAACTTGACGCTCAGATGGTGTTTCAGAAACAACATTTGAGAGGTAAGAAGTAGATGTGCCATTGTTTTCTACCTGCTGTGCTCTCTTGGATGCTGCTGCTTGTTCTTCCTGCCGTTGCACTAGAGCAGCGTAGTAAGCCTTGACATACTCATCCTATAGAATTTCAAATCATAGCACAACTTCAAATCACATGAACTATACAATATCAGAATTTCATGAAAATTATGAAAAGACTATTCCACTAGCCTGGAAACTCTTTTCGTCTTCAGATTCAGCTTTTGCTTTCTTCTCATCATCAGGTTGTGACATTTGATCAGTGCTAAGCTCAGCCTTAACTTCTCCACGCTGTTCCTTTGACAGATTCATTCCTTGTTTGATCATCCATGGAGGTAGAACTTTCACGGATGTAGGTTTAGTATCAGCCACAGCCCTCTCTTCTATTGCTTCAACACCAGATAAAGCAACTTCAACCTGCCAAATTTAGGTGTCTAATTATTTCGTCCAAAAGGCAAACCAAATACTAAATGTATTCCGGCCCATTCTGCTGTAAATGATGGAAAACAAAATCATTGATGTTCCTAACTTCCATACTTTCCCACTGATATGTAATGTACAAGTACCTTAAGCACATAAAATTGACTCAATCCAGATTATCAACAATGAACAAAGAAGTTTCAGTTAAATACAAATAAAGGCATCATCGTTTGACATCATGCATACTATTCACTATATGATTTGATGATACGAAGCGTCTGGGTGAAAGAACTTATGAGATTTTCATTAAATGGCAAATAAGACAAGACTTGGCATAAACATCACAAACCATCATATTATTAAAACTAAAAAAGCAAGCACCAATGAATGAGACCGATTGTAACCTCGTAACGCACAGGAATATACAATTCTTTAAGCCTCCTCTCTCCCTCCTTCTCTCCTGGATAACATGCATAGACTTATGTCATGAAAGTGCTTATTTATATAGATCCTAAAACATGGCGATCAAAATGGGGTGGATTATGTGGGTGTTTGGGAAGGCTTATTTTTTAACCTTATAAATTATGTTGGCTTTTAATGGTTTTTGCCTTTTTTGATAAAAATACTATAAAAATTGTTTGATCAGAATAGTAATTTACTTGGTCAAACCTAGCTTTTTAAAGTGAGCTTATAAGCTAGTTTTCAAAAGCTGGGGTATACTTGTTTTTTAAAATGAGACTTATAAGCTAACTTATTTGGCACTTCACCAAATATGTAGAAATAAAAAAACATGCTTAAAGCTCGTTTGACCAAAAAAAGCCTCCCCAACCTCCCTCTTGCACTTGTCTAAGTTGACATGACCAAGTAATGTCGTACAACCATTAAAGCCAGTCAGTGGATGAAACCAAGTAGTGGAGAAAGTTGTCTTCTCCCATAATAACATAAAATGCTTCCAAACTTTAAACTAAAAACAAGTACCTGTCTAGATTTAAAAGAAATCATGCAATTTGGAGAGCCTAAGGAAAGCATACCTTGGTTTCACCAAGGAAAGGCATTGGTGTTCCAGCATATCCTTGTGCTTGAGAAGATCTTGAGGAATCATTAGCACTGGAATCACCGCTGATACGAGCAGCTGCATTTGCTCTAGCTTCCCAAGCTTGAAGAGTTCCAAATTCAGGAATTGGTAGATCTTTTACTCTTGCAAGCTGCAAAGTCAAAGGCTTCAGCTGCTCCTGCAACCATTTCATCTTTGTTAATTAACAGCAGAAATTGATCTATGCCACAAAACAACCATTCATAATCATTCATATAATTGTACACAGGAAGTTGCACAAACACACAGACAGCAGGGCATCATATCTAAAAATGTTTAAAGCTCCATATATCAAAAGTCAGATGGCTGTGAAATGTTAAGCTGCTTAGAAAGCATCCATGTTAATGACACTAACCGACTAATAAAATAATTGTTTGATTATTGTTCCATACTTGTTGATAAGGTAGATTATGTTAAATTGTTTGGGCCATTTATTACTCAAGACCATCTCATTTTTAACTTTATACACATACTTAAATTAGAAGTCTAAAACTTTTTAAAAATCATGTGAAATTGTTCAGGCCATATCTCCCAAGATAGGAAGAAACCCAAGGAACTGCTATCTTTTTCTCCCAAGGCCTCCTTTTTTTTCTTTCCCAAAGTCCAATATTTTGGTATTTACTCAGCATCAACAATGCATCAACAACTTCCAGAAAGCTAGGAGAAAAGGATATCCCAAGTATGTAGAGAGGATGATGACAAATATAAAAATAAATCAAATCAAATATATAATGTAAAATGGATTGCCCCAGACATGTTGGTTTCTCCTTGGGTGCCAGTCTGCCAGAAAATATTATGTGGCTTTGGCTGATACAACAATTGACCATTGTTGCTCACCTGCACTGACCGTGTGAACCACTTTCCAACTTACCTAAGCGTATGTGCTCCTCATAAATCCTAATTATATACTTTATATTGAAAAGAAAAAGATCAAAGTTACAAATCACTGTATCTGGATGAATATGTTAAAGGTTTTTATGAAACATGAAGAATATTTCTAATTGCTAATTGTTTCAATTCAAAATTATAACCCTCAACGCTCACCCAAACTTTGGAGTTTAGGTGTCGTGGCAGGGAGCTTTGGTTGGGACGCCAGATATCAGAGCAACCTCGTTCAAATTGCACCGGCCAAGAATTTAAAGCGGATTTAAAGAAAATATACTTGCATGCTTCAAGTGCCATGAAGCACGCAGGGTGGAGGAGGTAATGGCAGGAACCTTCGACACTAACTTCCAAAAGACTCCTGCAGTAGAGACCCAACAGCCCCGTCCAGGATATGCATACCTATCCTGTATATTTTGCATACCTCTGGTGCTTAACTCATGTTCATCAGTAAAATGAAAAATATCCTGGAAACCAAAATTTTAGTAAGTTGGATATGGTAGGATTAAGGTCAAATCATTAGTTGCTTCCCAGATTTTAATTATGAGGCCATGAAAATAAGCAGTCACTATTTGTTCCGCAGAAATAATTAACTACCATGGTGTAATAAAGCATACAGGCTTCACGACCTAGGTTAACAGAGGATCAGCAATTCGATTTATCTGCATAAATAAATAAATAAAAGCAAGGACACATATTGGTAGACCAAATTAAACCAAAAGTTGCACTATATGCTTGTACCTCAATCTTCTGAAGCATGTCCTTCATCTTTTCTTGCCGCCGCCTTCTCGCATTTTCATCCCCATCTCCCATTTCTTCAGCAGCAAGCTTATCACTCACAGCAACAAGTTCACCATTGCAATTTTCACAATGAAAATATTCGTCATTTGGGCTCACAAGTTGAAGTGCGTCAAAAGCTGAAAATCTGAGCATACAGAATGTCCTACATTTATTTATAAGTAGACATATATTGAAGTTTAGCTTCACAAATAGAAAATTAAAATACCTCCTCCCACAGTTAGGGCATACATATTCTTGGACAGTATTCCTGTCGTCTAGCTCATCCTTTAGCTTTTTCTTCATTCTGTGTATTCGGTACCTAACAACATCATATATCTGTAGCAAAATATTTGATAAGCTTCAATATAAAAGAAAAGATTCATTTATGGATAATCAAAAAATAAATTGGTACAAACATAATAGAAGAGAATCATCATAAACGTATATGTCAATGGGTCACGGGTGCTTTCATGGTCAAAGTTCTTAGGCTATTACCAATTGATTATCTCAAGTGGCCCGACTTTACAGAGGTGTTGATGTCAGTTATCAAACAGGTAATTTTAGTGCGGATTATGTTCGGTTATAGGGTTCCTTGATCTTCTTCGATGGTCAGTTATAGACCATGGTTATAGAGCAGAGAATTCAGTCCCGCACACAAACAACACGTGAGAGAGTCGGAGTTAGGATCTCCGGTGGTTCCTCCAAAGGTCAAGTCAATAGTGAGCTTGAGTAGAGGAAAAAAGTATGATTATAGCGTGTGTTTATTTGCAAAAGATTACTTACCTCCCTGCAAGGTTTATATATCGGCCAACATGTCCGACATGTCGGCCGACATATCGGTTTGAGGGCTTGACCGACACGACATGGACATTTTCAACTCGTATATCGGTTTTCAGTGCCAAATCGAAAATATCAGGATCATATCGGGCATATCGGCCTATTTTTTAGCTTTGAAAAATCGACCGATATAGTACTTTTTTTTTAAGATCTGTTTTTTGTTATCGGGTTTGGGTTTAGTGATAAATACCCAAACTCGTTTGACCCGTTCTCATGTTTAAGGGTTTCTTATGAACCCGATAGAAAGAATTTATGAACCCAAATCCATATATTATTTACTTTTTATATGTTTAGTCTATAGAATTTATAAAGTATGTTTATATTGAATTTATGAATGCTTAGATTACATTTAGGACATGATATTATACATATGCGCACTACCCGATATGACAATCCGATATTTAGTCAATGTCTCCCGATATATCCCCGATTTCCGCTATCCGATATGGATTTCAGCCATCCGATATGAACCCAACATCCGATATTTAAAACCTTGCCTCCCTGTAGTAAATAGTGCGCCTATTTATAGCCGATCCAGGGTGCAATTGTGTAACTATGGTCTAATCTAAGCAAACAACTTGGCAAATACTCTACAGTTGTCGGCTGCAGATAATATGAGTCACATATGCGACTAATGTGATGATGATAAGGGAGGCATGGTGCTAACAGGGTTTGATGAGTCATTAAGACTTTTGAAGCTGGAGTAATGATGATTCCGACCATTCATTTAATGTGATAGTGATCGACTATCGACGGGGAATTCGAGGACAAACCGCCTCTCATTTCGGCCTTGCAAGAGGGTTGATAAATGTCGTCTTTTATTCGGTCATCTTGAACTCGAAAGTTCTCAATCTGGTCTTGTAGAATGAAGAGGCATGGAGTCGATCCTAACAGCAGGATTTGAGTAAGGACGCCTTTCGACTTGGCCCCTCTTGGGAAGGTCGAGTGTTGACGTCACAAGAGTCATCTTGCATAGAGCGAGGCCGATCTGGTGTTTAGTTAATTTGGGAGGCGTGTCAACTCTTGGGGGAGGATTAACACTTAGCCATTATAGTGATACAACAACAGGTTTTCATGATTCTTTGTGCTCAAACTTTTTTTTAAGGTTTTCCGTTGAAATCAAGTTGCAACACCAATTTATGCATCCAAAGACTACCTATCTCTGAAGTACTATCCAGACACTTCCTCAGCAATGATGGAAATTTTTACTCTTTTTCCAAGTAAAATGAGTGTATTACACACTGATGATTCTTTGTCGACTTGGAACCCATAAATTCTCAAAAATATGTAGTTGCAAAGTGGATATCACAAGTCCATAATTAAATATCTTCTCCTCTCATAAAAGTAAATAAAGATTTTCTCAAGATCATTTCCTTCTTCAGATTCATTTCCTAGCCGCTAGCATTGTCAATTCTAATTTTGGAAAGTAATGTAAAGAAGTATGTCTAGTTACTAATGTCAACATACAAAAACAATTATTCATGCATCAGCTATCATATGACTGATAAATAAGGTGAATGCAATAATCTGCACATGTTTCCAGTGCTACTCCAGTCTATTCTTCTTTCCCCCTCTATGGCACTATCTTCTTTCTTAACTTCAATCATTCCACCTCTCAGGAAATGCTTACAACCTTACATGTTTCGTGCTAGTTGCCCAGCTGGTAGTATGCTACCATGTCCGCCTTATAGAGCCTTGATGGAAAGAAAACCTCTAGGTCAGAGGTGACTGAGAAACTCTTAATAATGCATTGATGTACAAAATAAATCCATGACCAAAAGAAAGTTGAATACAGGGAATAAATAAAGAATCAAAAAGAAATTCACGGACATCCCTGCTAAGTATAGCTTCTCTTAAAAGGAAAGTTTGTGCTTCCTTGTAGCATACAGCGCACTGCCATTTACAGGAAGAAAAGTTGTGCTTCCTTGTAGCATACAGTGCACTGCCATGTACAGGGAAAAAACCATTTGTTTATATAATATTTTCTTGGTTAGATGCTCATGAAATACTCCTGCGCTGCAGCAAGATCTAAATGCCATCATAAAGGCATAAACATCTCTAGAGCCATGAGAATACAGAGAATAAAAGGAAGAAGACTTTAAGAAATACATACTTAAGCAGTTAATACAAAATTACATAAGAAATTGACCTGGGCATAATCCAAACAGCAATAGGAATGGGTATGCATCTTCATTTTTTCTTCACCCTCTTTAGTTATCTTTTGATCAGCAGTGGCAGCAACTGCAGCACTGTATATCTTTGCACCTTTGGCACTCTACAAAGATGTGAATACAATTGAAGAAGTAACTCAAGAAACTAATTAATTCTGGAACATTGACAAATTTGATCATTCAAATTCTAGACAGAGCAAAATTCAGCACCATAACAACCAAAACGTAAGCATTTGCATGAATTTACAAGAATAGCAAAATTTAACTGCCTTGGGATGCCAAACAAATCACAGGAAAAGGCAACCAGAAATAGCACAGAAAATCTACCAAGAAAAACTAAACTAAAATAAATTCACTGTTGCTTTACCAATAGGTCATCAGATCCCATATCACTTCTAATATTGGCCACAAAAAGATATTTCAGCTTGCAGGAAGTTATTACACTTGGGCACAAACTAAAGCACCCTTCCCCCCCCCCCCCCCCCCCCCCCCTAAAAAAAAACCCCGCAGGGCAAGGAGAAAACCAAAAAGTTCTTTTACAAATTGGTTCATTTTATATCTCGTTTACATCAATTTTTTTAAGGATAACGATATAATAACCTTGGAAGATGGATCAAGTCATAGGGAGTATGTCAAACGGATAACTAATCATGAGATTCCGTACAGTTCTCTGACCCTTGAGTGATTGTTTCTTCCAGGAGAGAATATCTAACATTAAACACGTATTTTAGGTTTGTATCAACCACCTTTCAGAGAATTGTCGCAAACATACTTTTATGAAATGGTAGAACTAAAATGGAACTGATATACCAAATTACATTGCTCTGGCGTGTATACCACCTATCGAGCATGATATTCATGTCTACCGGGCACCAGCTGACATAGAGCACTTCAACTGCCTCTAGTGACACCACTAGTACCTTTGGGGTGTTGGAATTCCAAGCAGCAAGAGCTATTATTTAGACATGACATGGTTGACATAGCAATAGTATATGAAGGCCGTTCATCAATTTTCCCCCTTCTATGGTTTCTTGTTGTTATTTTCGATGAAAATACACAACATTTGAGTATAGGACAAGTTTTGAAAGCTCAGAGCTTAGAGATGCTTTAATTGGATCACATTATCTAGCTCAAAGCACGCTAAGTGTATCCGAGGCTCTTGTTACATAAGCAACATGTACTGATCCGTATAACGGGACGTCCGAGATTGTTTCTTCTAGTTAAAGGGATAAAGTAGAAAATAATTAAAATGGCAATGTGAAAACATCTCCAAAGATTGAACAACTTATACATGCTATCTTTTATAATACACTGTTAATAATCAAAAATTTTGGAGATGCCTATTTCACTAAAATAAAAAATAATCATAAATGCAGACGATGCAACTGGTTCTAAATAAGAAGGGGTATTGGCAAATTGTCAATTAGAAGGGTAGAATTGATTGAAGTAGACTAGGGTTAAGGTATATAGACTTGGGACAAACAAAACTATATGAGGGTATGTACTACATGCACCCTGCGCAAAGTAAGGATGTATGCGATGCGCAAAAGGTGTTGATGCATCAAATGCGGGGTGCTTCGCCACCGTCCCGCATCGCATGAGGCGCAATGAGGCGTGCACCTTTGAAAACACTGATTTCTATTTTGTTCGAAATGGCACCCTTGCTCCTTAGCGTATATAACATTATCGAGTATACTAAAGAAACAAACTAAACATGTGTTCGTCATCATGATAAACATGATTCATGTGCATCACAAAAAGAATTGATAGAAAAGCATTTTAAATGCAAAATTTTATTAGAAAATGGTTTGCAGAATCTGACTATCTTTAAAAGAGAGAGAGAGAGAGAGAGAGAGAGAGAGTAGATACAGGGAAAGAAAAAAGAGAAAGGAGCCTAGAATTGCATGACATCTCTCTCATCATCTCCACTATTTTGAATCTAAGAGTACCCCAATGAAGACTCAAATGTGACAACAGACAAAACATAAGTTATATAAAACAGCTATATGTGAAAATCCAAAGTGAAAATAAGCAAGAAATTTTCTATGTAGATTTGACTAGCAGCATTACACTTCAATGCTTTAACTGACCTCTTTTCGATGATCTCTGGTTACTAGTTTCTCTTCTTCAAAAAATCTTAAAGTACGACGAAGTTGTTTTGAATGTAACTTCAAAGCCTTGGCTAGATCTTCCTCTCTGACCCATTGACGCCTGAGATTATTAGCTATAAAAAAATGAGATTTTTCCCTTTTTCTTACAAAAATGCTTCAATGATATGCAATGTATTGCTCAATCCAAAAAAATCATCACATTAAATAAGTCATCGCATTAAATGTAACATGGAAAGTAATAGAGATGCTCAGGCACAAAATGAAGCCTTAAAGAGCAAGAAACGAGACTGGTGAACTATAATTGTTGCTAGAAAATAAGCAGTTCAAGTATGCTTTAGCATCTTAAGTAATGGAGATGGTTGATAGATAATTGTTCACCATCTCTTTCTAGACTAGAACCTAGACTTCAGAATTTTTTTTTTTTTAATGATTTGAACAAGGTAACTCTAGTGCCATCTTAAAGTCCAATCTCAGCGTCAGAACTTTGAAGTTCTAATGCAGCCGAGGGATGTGCTCTTATATTAGATATATCCTTCTGCCAAAACGTAAGCAGCTTTCACTATCACTAATGTTCTTTCTTTAAATAGCGCTTTTATTTCTACGCAGCCTCCACCAGAGTGACTAGACATTCTAGAAAAGAAAAAACCCACATATCTAGGTTTCTTCGAAGAGTCGACGAAACAAAGTTGCTTGCATAATCAATTTGAACCATATCTGCTAGAATTAGCTAAAGAAACATTTTGGTTGCCTCAAGAATATTCCTTTTTTTAACAGGCAAAACAATATGCACATACTCAACACTATGCTTTCTTGGCACAGCAACATAGTCATTCAGTCTCCACACTCATGAGTTTTCAAGCTGAAATCTCCAAAGTAGCTCATAGACCTAAATTCAACTAAATTTCAGTATAATAAACTCAATTTCAGCCAAATTTTCAGTCACGATAGTAATTTTCACAGATAATCAAAATCTTTCACCTAAAGGTTTAATCTTTATACCGAGTAAGAGCATCGAGGACGACGACGGCCATCCCTCTGTTGTCCCCTCTACCCGTCTTCGGCTGATTATCGCCCTTCATCGTGATGTCATCGTAAAAAGCTCGAGCAGCGAGCCTCACCAACCTGCCACAAGGAAAATGAAAACCCTAGATTTCTCATTGAAGCCATTAAAGAGGTGAGATCGAAGGCAAAGAATCTTGACGAGAGTGAATCCACCTGTTGAAAGGCTCTATGCTCATTATCTCGGATTTCTAGTTATCTTGACTAGGGTTTTTGAAGAGAGAAATATCGAGAGGGAAGAAGATTTGGGATCATGGAGAATAAACTACACAGATTCGATTTTCTGATTATTATATTCTAAGGGAATGATAATGTCAGCGGAGAAATGGCGAGTACATACTAAACTTCGTTAACCTCCTTCATCTTTGGACAATTAAACGACAAACCCCCATGACATTTGGAATATTAATGCCTTGTTTGGATGGAGGGTAGAGAGGGGGAGGGGAAGAGAAATGAGGCTTTTACCTTGTTTGGGAGTTTTTTTAAGGAGGGTAGAGAGGGGGAAGGAAGAGGAAAGGAGGTTAAATTTGCTTGGTTTTCTTTCCCCCCGATTTGGACGGTAGAGGAGGGTAAAGGAGGGTAAAGGGGTGTAATGACATTCTTACCCTATCAAAACAAATAAAAGGGTTGATATGTTATTAGTATAAAGTCATTTATGTAAATTTACATATATTTACTTCCTTTCACCTTCATTCACCTTACTCAACTCCCAAACAACATATTACAATTCTCTTCCCTTCCCTTCCCTTCCCTTCCCGTTGTTTACCTTTCCTTCCCTTCCCTTAGTAAACTCTCAAACACACCATAAGAAACTTCCCTTTAAGTTTGGAAAATGATAGAGGCACTCCCTCAACCACACCTACAACCACCCCCACTCTCTCATCTGCTACAGTGCACCAGGCCTCACATAGGATTTTAAAATTTTAAAATCTCATGTGGAGCTCGGTTGGTATACTGTAGCAAATGAGAGAGGTGTATGGTTGGAGGTGTGGTTGGGGGTGTGCCCCTAGTGTCACCCTTTAAGTTTAGGGGTTAAAAATTAAAAAAAAAACTTTACCTTTAACATTTTTCCAGGGAACCCCCTTAAAAGCATTGAACCATAATTTTCATCAGTAAAAATGTCCTCGTGCATAAGGGTGTTACTACAGGGACCTAAATAGGGGACCCAAAGGCATGGGACAGGTGAGGTGTCACCATCCAGTTGTATGATGCATGTCATCATCCGGTTGTGTGATGCACTGTTTATGAACAGTGCATCATGCAACCAGATGGTGACACCTCACCTGTCCTATGCCTTGGGTCCCTTATTTGGGTCCATGAGACATTAATGATTGAATAAGGGTGTTGATATATGAACCCAAATAAGGGACCCAATGCATGGGACATGTGAGGTGTCATTATCCGGTTACATGATGCACTGTTTATAAACAACATACTCCTTAAAGATTTTTAGGGCTTGTTTGGATTGAGGGGAATGAGGGTGAAGGGAAGTTAGGGGAACCATTCACCTTGTTTGGGAATACTTAGGAGGTGAAGTTAATTCACCTCCATTCACTTCCATTCACCTTGGTTCACCCCCTAATAGTATAAAAATTATTACCCCCCAAATTGGGGTGTAACCAAGGGGAAGGGAATTCTCTTCCCTTCCCTTCACTCAGTTTCCCTTAACTTCCCTTCACCCCCTACAAATCCAAACATGCCCTTAAGAGACCAATACTTGATGAAGAGCAAATAATATCAGTAAACCCAAGAATCTCACGAGCAAACCGAGCTAGGATGTGAAACGTATACTTGCTCTGAAAGAATACTATATATAGCAATCCTTTTCCCTGATTCTCGTTTCCTTTTAGTCCTTGTTATCTTTTCCGGCTGCTGTTGTCACAATCTGCATAATGAACCTCAAATTAATGAGATAAATCATCAACGACTTTAAAAAGATGATAGTTCAGGATTCTCAACTTACCCTTTCCGTTCGTCGGTCTGAAACAAACACCTCAACCCCGAGCTTGGCGAGCAATAATCTTTAGTTCTCACGATGGACCTTTGATGATCGATCTAATTAATGCCCTTGCTCTCGTTGAAGTCGTCAAATCCTCTTTGACAACCGGATCTTAAAAGAACAACTCTAATTTTAAATAAGTTGTAGCAAGAGTTAATTGCAAAAAGAAAACAAGCATGTAAAAGAATGAAATGGGACCACACACTGATCCAATTTCAAGACGAAAGGGGAGATTGAGGTCCATTGAAGCCGGGAGGATCACTGATGATCGCTGCAAAGAGAAGAGGTGAGAATATATAGGAACAAAGCAAGAAGAAGGAGAAGAGGAAGGGTTGCTAATTGGTACGCTGAAGGAGAAGAGAGCATTCTCATAATTAAAGGAGAACAGAAAAAGTAGAGAAAGATACACTCGTTACTGTTGGTTTTGAAAGTGTGAAGATCAAAACCTAAAAAAGAAATCATCAAAGAAACAAAAAAGCCCCGATCGGTCGACCGACAGGCTTGAGCCGGTCGACCGAAAGGCCTGTAGAAATCGAGCCCAGGAAGTTCGCTCTGGTCGGTCGACCGACATAAGCTCATCGATCGATTGACGCGAACTCAAGAAACTTACATGAGTTTCGGGTTGGTCGACCGATGGTACTGAGCCGGTCGACCGACAACATGCACGAGAACCCTGTAGAAAACTAGATTCTGGCCGGTCGACCGACGCCATTACACCGGCTGGCCGACGGCGGGATTTCCAGTTTTCTAATTTATTTGGGAAACTGTTTTGGACTGTGATACTATATATACCTTGATATGTTTTTAGGGTTTGTAGAACACGAAAAAAGAGGGGTTTGACGGCACTTTGAGATCAGAGATCTTAGAGAGAGAGAGAGAGAGAGAGAGAGAGGCCTATTGCGAGCATTGTAATTTTCTTCAATTAATCAAAGTTTTTTTGTGTGGCTCCCGAGGACATAGGCACGTTTGCCGAGCCTCGTTAAATTTGGTGTTCTCTGTTTAATTATTCTTTCATGCAAGTTTTTTCTTTTATTTACTGTGATTTCCTACTTGTTTACTTTCGACACAAGATCCGGAAGAGCACATGTTGTATGTTCAATCCTAACAACTGGTATTAGAGCTTCGTTCAGAAAATTTGTGCAAGAGTCATGGCAGAGGAAAGCAAATCAAAGATTAAGAAGTTTGACGGATCAGATTTTACCTACTGGAAGTCGTAAATAAAGTACTATCTGTACCATAAGGATATTTACCGTCTGTTGATGGGCAAGGCTAAGGGAAAGAAGAATGAGGAATCAGACGATGACTGGGAAATACTAGATCGAAAGGCTCTAGGGCAGATCCGGTTGTCACTCGCCAAATCAGTCACCCACAATATATTGAAGGAGAAGACGACAGTGGGTCTTATGGAAACGCTCGCAAAGATGTACGAGCAACCGTCAGCCATAAATAAGGTGCATCTCGTCAAGACACTCTTCAACCTCAAGATGGCAGAAGGATGCTCCTTCACAATGCACCTCAGCGAGTTCAACACGATTATTGATCAACTTATCTGCGTGGACATCACGTTTGATGATGAAGTGCAGGCCCTATTGATTCTATCACAGTTGTCGGATAGTTGGGCAGGTTGCGTGACGATAATTAGCAACTCGACGGGGAAGGAGAAGCTGAAGCTGAGCGAGATTGTTAGTATGATTCTATCCGAGGAGGTTAGAAGGAAGTCATCTAAATCAAAAGGTTCAGGTTCAACCCTAAATATCGAGCAGAGAGGCCGAAGCCGTAATAAGGGTAACCAGAACATGAATCGGTCGAAGTCGAAGAAGAAGAGGTCGAACTCGAAGGTTAGGCCTATCAAAGGAAAGTGTTGGAACTGCGGCCAGGAGGGTCATATGTCTTCAGTCTGCAAAGCGCCAAAGAAGGATGCAAATGAGCAGGAGGCTCATCTTGTGCAATATGCTTTGATCCTTGCTATGGACAGCGATTCTGATTTATGGGTAATTAATACAGGAGCCTCTTTTCACGCCACTGTTAATAGGAAGCTTCTTCAGAACTATGGAGTAGGGGACTTTAGGAAAGTGTACTTGGGAACAATAAGCCTTGTAGTATTGTTAGAAGAGGGGACGCGCATATTCAAATGAATGGCTCTAAGTAAAATCTGAAGAATGTCAGACATATACCAAAACTGAAGAGGAATCTTATTTCGGTAGGCCAGCTTAAAGCAGAAGGCTATATTTTAACATTCACCAAAGATTCATAAAAAATCTCCAACGGTACTATGGTGCCCTACGACAACAAAATAGAAACTCTCTATCTTACTTCACATGCGAGTGGCACCCTCGCAGTTGCAGCTGATAAGGAGAGTGTAGATCTGTGGTACAATAGGCTGAGACACATGAGTGAGAAGGGAATGAAGATTCTATACTCACAGGGAAAGCTAACCGACATCGATTCAGTTGAAGCTGGTGTTTACAAGGATTGCATCTACGGGAAACAGAAGAGGATCAACTTTCAGAAGAGTGGAAGACCACCTAAAGCTCAGAAGCTAGAGCTTGTCCATACAAATGTTTAGGGTCCAGCTAGCATGTCATCTCTTGGTGATTCGGCGTACTATGTCACCTTTATCAACGATCACTCGAGGAAGGTGTGGGTATACTTCATGAAGCACAAGTCAGAGGTATTCGAGATCTTTAAGAAGTGGAAAGCCATGGTGGAGAACGAGACAGATATGAAGGTTAAGTGTCTGAGATCAGACAATGATGGAGAACACGAGCTGGAGGAGTTCAAGAGGTTTTGTGCTCTAAATAGAATTCATTTGGAGAGAACTACTCCAGGGACGCCGCAACAGAACGACGTTGTAGAGAGGATGACCATAACATTAACAGAGCGTGCGAGGAGCATGCGTTTACATGCATGTCTACCTAAGACGTTTTGAGCGAACTCGGTGCATACCTATCATGCACCGCTTCCCAAAATACCCGGGAATCGGAACGTGAACAAGTTCACGACGTATTAGATTAAGGAGAATAAATACAAATAAACATTTCTCCTCAACCTAATACGCTAAGCGTCTAGAAATAAATACAATGCGAAGTCACAGGTCCCCGATCACAATCAGCAAGAATATAATAAACAACACAGAATAAAATAATACATAACACAAATGAATATTCATCCCAGACATAATATTCGGGTCAAATATGCCATTATACATAACTAAACAAATGAATACTGAAGAAATGTAAAATACATCGTTCAACTGTAATAGAAAGGAAAATACTACAAGAACAACTAAGATTATCAACTAAGAAGAGATAACTGCTCCGTCTATTCTTCAACTCTATCTGCAAGGCACTCCTACTAAGAATCCTCTGGCTCCTGCTGAACCTGTTCTTCCTCTAAGTCTGACATACACCAGAGAAAACATGTGTACATCAGCGTGCATAGCACACGATAAGACCCCACAAAAGAAAAGAACGAACGAAAACCCAATGTGAAAAACGATACAACAACAAAAAATGATAAAGAAACGTGCAATGAGAAATCCAACAAAATCAATCAAGTAACAAGTCGATCATACAGCTAGTGATCAGAAATCATCCAAGTCACAAGGTCATACAACTAGATGGAATTAATACTTAAAAATCTACAACTCGAGACGTAGTACGTCGAGCGAAATAATCCAAACAAGGAAACCCTCATGTATATATCATATGTCTCGAATTGTAAATAATTAAATATTAATCCCAATCTATATATAAAAAGAAACACAACTGGCCTACATCTCACAAGAAATCATACCTAGCCAAGAAACGAGGTCATGTAACTAGCTATTCTATAACAAGTCATTGGTCACATCTCATACAGAGTCAACACTCCTGTCATCGGATACTGACTGGTCACAAATCTCCTACGTGCATCCAATCCCACTACACATGCGGCCAGGGGACTACACGTAAATCGTTTTCTGTCTGGTCCGAACTCAAGCAAAACTCGGGTGACGAAACGATTTCACTGACTAAAATGATATACACACTTTACTTTAGCCCTACAAACCAACCCCAGTGGTGACACCAACCACGGGAGCGAGCCTGGAAGATACATCAACAGTCTTATTCGATCACATAAATCATGACTTCTCCATCCCAAGTCTTCTCGTTTTTCTAAGTTAACCATAATCCTCATTAAAAACTCGGATTCACCACCTAAACTCGATCAACACACTTACACATGTCACTAAGTCTGTTCATGACGCACGAGGCCACTAAGTCATGAACTACTAAGGGTTCTCAAACACAACAGGAAACAATAAATACAACCAATCATGTGCATGATATCACGGCATAACACATAATTAAAATGAGAATCACAACTCACGAGATTTTCAAAAATAATCTTTTAAAATAATAAATTTATTTACTTTAAAATAAATTCTTTATCCAAAATAAATTCTTTATTTCTTGTTATAATTATCCAAAAATAATTCCATTTTCCAAAATAACTCCTTTTAAAATAATTCTAAAACATTCTTTAAATATTCTTTTTAATATTCTCTCTTATAAAATAATTATTCTAAAACGATTCTTTTCCAAGATGATTCCTTTTAAATTATTATAATTATCTAAAATGATTCCGTTCTCGAAATAAATTCTTTTAAATTAGCATAATTATCCAAAAATGATTCCACTGCCAAAATAAATTCTTTTAATTCATAATAATTATTCTAAAATAATCTTTTCTCAAAATAGCTTAACAATTTAATTAATCTGTTTTCCAAAATAAATTATTTTAAATTATCTATTTAACAATTATTCAAAACCAACTCTTTTTCCAAATTAAATTCCTTTAAAATTCTTTAATATCATTCAAAAACAAACTCACGCATAATATCATAATATTCATGGCATAGCATAATTAATCACGGTCTAATCTATGCATTCAATTCATAACTAATTTAAATATTAAAATGATGAGTCAAGAGCAAGAGAGGTCTTGCCTCGGGGTTTTCGTCGAACAATTCGACATCGACAGAGCGGTGCGTCGGCGCAAAAGGGGCGACGGCGACGGGGCTGAGCGACGACGGTTGGAGCGGCGACTCTGGGAATCAATGACGTCGGCAGCGGTTGTCCGCGGCTGGGCATGGGGCGGATGGCAGTGACGAGAGGGGCAGCGGCGAGGTGGGTTCGTCGGACGCGGCTCAGGAGATGGAGGTCGGCGGCTCGTCGGGCAAGTCGTCGGCGGTCAAGGTAGCGAGGGAGAGATGCGGGTGCTAGCGGCGGCTTGGGGTGTTCGTCGGGCTGCTGGAGGACGGCAAGGGGGATGGGGGATTGGTGGCTCCCTGTTCGGCTGGTCAGAGACTGACAGCCAGCAGGAGGGGGTGGCTGCGGCAATGGGATGGATGGATTCGAGCGGCCGGAGGGCGTTGGGAGAGGGGTTGTCGACTTGGATCTGAGAAGCGGCATCAAAGGGGACTTCGGCAAGGCTGAGGCATGGCTCGTCGGAGAGGGGAGGCCGACAACGGGGACGGTGCTCGGGTGGTGGCGGCTTCGAGCTCAGCTTGGGTGGTCGCGGTTTGGAGGCGAGCGGCTGAGAGTCGGGGAGAGCTTGGCGGGGAGATGGTCGGCGGGGTCTGAGGGCGGCCGACGGGGGCGACTCGGCGGCGGTGGTGCGGGGTTTGGATCTGGAGTCGGGAGAGAGAGCACGGAAGAGAGAGAAAATGAGGGTATGGGGGCAGCAGTGTTTTGGTTTCGTGAACAGAAAGAAGGAATTAAAAAGAAAATGTATATATATAAGGGAATTTAGGGTTTTGCAAAATAATTAAAAATAATAATTAATTACGAAATAAAATAAATGATTATGTGAAAATTATCTACACATTAAAACGTACCAGTTGTAGTATTACAACCGATAATACGCAATAGTAGAAATAATACAAGAAATTATACAATTAAACAAGAATAATTAATAAATAAAAATATAATTACTTAAATTTAAAATTAAATAATTATATGATAATTATCTACATGATAAAACGTACCAGTTGTGCTAATACGACAGGTAATACGCAATAGTTAAAATAATATAATAATTTACACAAATAACACGTAATTAATAATTCAACATAATACACGAAATAATACGTAATAGTAATAATAATACAACGTATTATTTAAAATAATACGTAATAGTATAAATAATACAACAAATTAATTCAAGAAATTTTTACTGCACAAAATTAATATATAAATATTAATATCATTTAAATAAATATAAAATCATATTTTTAAATCATAGAAAATTCTAAAAAATCGAGAAAATACAAATACTCTTTTAAAAATAATAATTAAATATTTTAAAATACCAAAAAATTTATTTTAACTAGTATCGAAATTTCATGGTCCTCACAATACGACAACTTACACGATCAATCATGGGCCATCAGTTTTATTGGATTTTGGGATTTCAGAAGAGGTTTGAAGTGGAAAGAATGTTAATCTCTCACATCTACGAGTATTTGGTTTCATTGTATATGTTCATATTAGTGAACATGTCAGGGACAAGCTAGAAGCTAATTAAGTCAGGGATACATTCGTTGGATACGGTATTTGATGAGTTCGGGTATCGTCTTTGGGATGAAAAAAACAGGAAAATTATCAGGAGCAAAGATGTGATATTCAATGAGGATGTGATGTACAAGGATAGGGACAATGCTAAGGATAGTCAAAGCAGTGGGAGCAGCACTAAGGATGTAGGTGGATCCAAGTACATGGATTTGGAGGAACTTCAAGATGGGGGAGACAGTGTTAGTTCTGACCGAAGAACGGAGGAGACTCCAGGTGCAGAGATTACTATCTAGGACATGGAGCTTAGGAGGTCATCCAGGGTACCCAAACAAAACTACAACCAATCACAGATAAACTACAACCGATCACGAGATAAACTTGAATTTCACATCGACATGAGTTTTGCTGACAGTAGTCCAGGCAACGCCGCTCAGTACTTCAATGGAATTCATCAGAAATCTAACAAGGAGAGCTTGTCGGAGTGTGATTATCTTTACATTGTTCAAAGAGTATCTTCAGTCGGCATGCAAGTTTAGGTCTACACAGAGTTTAAGCTTGCACCAATTTGTGTTCTACGGAGTTATGTTTTGTTCTGCAAAAATTTATTTTAATTGGCTGTTTACTTAGAGTCTTGGATTATTGTTTCCTTCAGTCAACTATCTTAGCTTTGTTAGTTCTATGTAGTATTATTCAAAGTGGCCAAAGTGTCGTTGGGGGTCATTCTCGTGTCTAACTGATATTGTCGAACAGTATGCATTTTTTGGCTGCCTACATTAGACTGTTAGAATCCGTAATTGACTTCTAAGCTAACATGATGTTATCTAATAAGTTTCTTTTTATTTTACCATTAAATGAAAAATGCAACTCCTCGTACAGTTGATCGCCAATAAATAACATTCAAGTCTACGTAAGTAGGATAGTAACAAAAAATCCATTAAATCTCTATTAGATTTCAAATAAATGAAATTTTAAATTTTACGGTTGAGACCCTGAGGTTATCGTCAGGTAGGGGTGTTAACGGAGCGGATACGGCTCGGATATGGCACTTACCATATCCATATCCGCTTACCCATCTCGGATACAGATACGGATACGGATATACATCGGTAAGAAAAATTCATATCCATATCCGTCAAAATCGGATACAGTTACGGATATAGATGCGGATATATAAACGGATATGCATGCGGATACAAAAAGGATATGAGAAAACTAGATAGTATTCAGAAAAATATAGTCATATGATACAAAAAGAGTTCGTTAATATGTTCATTATGATTGAAAAGCTAAGATTAGACATCTTGATCATCAAAATTAACCACAAATCCATAATCTAAGAATCGAAACTATCGTAAGAGTATGACCAATATGTATTCGGATATTTTCGGATACGGATACAGATATTTCACTACAAAACCATATCC
>BQKN01000042.1:767729-828904 GCA_022839385.1 Asparagus kiusianus
ACCATTACGTCATACTTTTAGCTTGTAACTTCACAATTTCTACTAAAGATATCATGTTCACGTATGTATGTGTGTGTGGATGGATGGATGCATGGATGTGTTATAAGGAGTAATTATTGCATTTATATTGAGCATCTATGTATTCATGTATGTATGTAGGTATGTATCGTAGGACATTTTGCGGAAAATGTTTTAACATCCCAATCTGTTTTTATGATAATTAAAATGTAAGATTATATTTATTTTTGTTACATTTCTTCTACTATTCTGATATTGCTTATCAGTGGTGTTAGATCCTAGAGAGGGGTGATTAGGGTCTTATGCTAATCTAATCTGATTTTATGCTAATTAAAACTAATTAACAAACTATTCTTGCAAAAGAGATATACAATATGTTACAAGCAAGAATAAACAATATGAACAAAGATAAATATCCTAGAAATGAGATATACTATGAGATATATACAAGGATATATAATTAAAACAAGGGTAAATAATCTAAACTAGATAGTGGGCAATATAATCAATAAGCAATATACAAAGGCGATATACGATATGAACATAAAAATAAGTGCGCCAATGCAATCACAAACAAACAATATGGTTACGGAGTTCAGTCCTCACGACCTACGTCTCCGCTCCTCACCTCGAGGAGATCTCCACTATCATAACCGGGTTTTCTACGTTTACCCGAACAACGTTTACACCTCACAATATGATTTTCTAGTTTACCGAAAACTCTACAACTAACACACTCTTGTAATCCCACTCTACACCCTCTCAAGTATTGAACTAGACGTGTCTCCCTCAAGTGCTTGGATACAACCTCTCCCTAGGTTCGTCAACCGACGCCACTCCTCTTGGGACGATCCTCGACTCTCGCCACACTTCTCTCGGTGTACAAGTGTATTACAAAGTGAATCTCACAATAAGCACAATTACAATAAATGATTGTTCTCTAATATGGATGGGAACACAATGAAAGCTCACACTTAATTGTTACAACTCTCACCAACCCAAATATACAATGTATATAAATACAATAAGCTCAAGTGGGTGTGTGTAAACGATGAGTGAAATCAAATCAACTAAACTCAATTGAAAATACTAGCTTAATGAAAATGATAAACAACAAAGAATTAATACAAAGCTAGTATTGAGTTTAGAAATTCTTCTCTGAAAAACAAGATGGAGAGATGGATTAAAATGAAGTTCAAGGAATGTAGATGATCTCCTCCACTTGTGTAAAACTTCTTCACAAACAAAACTCTTTTAAACAAACACTAAACAAACTTAAATCCTTATTAAACTCTTGTTTAAAAATTTCTTGGATTGCTTGAAGAACTGAGATCAAATGGGTATATATAGCCTCCCAAAACCTCAGCCAAAAACCCCAAACAAAAGACCAAAAAGCCCACAGAATCCAAAATCAGATTCTGTACAAAATAACCGTTAGAGTATACAGTGGTTGACCGTGAAAATCTCGCGGTCGACTGCGAGCCACTTTTAAAGATGAGAATTTTTCAGAGACTTTGGCGGTCGACCGTGGAGGTCGACCGTGGGAAAATTCGAGCTGACGGTCGACCATGACGGTTGATCGCGAAAGTTTTTGTTTGACTCCGTAGGTAAAAACTCAGGTGCGGTCGATCGTGGCGGTCGACCGTAATCTGATACATGAACAGAACAGTTTAAAAGTTGATTTTTTGATTTTAAAATCATGTTTAAAAATATCAAATAAATTCAGAAAAATATAAAACTTTGGAAAATGTTTGTAGACATGATAATACACATGCTACAAAAACTGGTTTTTAAAAAGGACTTCCCAAATGAAAAATATTATTATTTTATAAAATAGTTCAAAACATGAAAATGTGAACACATGAGTTTTGACATTTTAGCCATGTTTTGAAACATTACAAAATGATTTTGTAGACTTAATAATAGATGTATATGATTATTGTTAAGTATATAAACCAAGAAAACAATATTTTCATAAATACAATAGAAAATGAAACATATGAGCAAGTATATGAAAATATATTTGTTTTATATCTAAGTAGTTAAACCAAATCACAAAAATAAATATAAAATATTTAATTTCATATTTATAAACATGAAAGCCAAAACTTGTGTTGTATATATATATGACTACATATATATACAAAGAAAATGATAAAATATGTGTGTATATGATATTGAGCTTAACGTACTTAACACACATAATATAACACATAAACTAAATTACCCAAGCTTGATCTTGATCTCCATTGTAGCTCAACTTGGTAAACTATGCAGATGAAGCTTGAACTTGGATCTTCAACTTGAATTGTACATAGCTTCACCTACTATTCCGCCAATCTCCATTGGATATTATCGTGAATGCGCAATTCCATCCATCCTCCAACTCGTTGTTTGCCTAGAATAAATACGAAAACACAAATACTAGACAAACAATATTAGAAGTAAATTGTTTGTTAAACATTATTAAAACAAGAAGGCCAACAATCTCTCCCTTTTTGATGATGACAAATAATTTACAAAAAAGATATATGCATGAAAGAAAATAAATATACAAAGTATAATATATCATGTATATAAACAAAAAAGAATATACTCACAATATTTTTCCCCCTTTGACAACATCAAAAAGGGGAAAATCATATAGATGAAAGAGAGTGAAAGCTCCCCCTACCTATAAGCATGGGTGAGTATAACACATAGAAAGATATAGGGATTGCTCCCCCTATCAATATGCATGGATGAGTATAACACATAGAAAGATATAGGGATTGCTCTCCCTATCAAAATGCCTTAATGAATATATGCAATGAATGCTAAGGTATACATATGTGAGCAAGCAAGAAACATGCTAAACACAACTCACATACAAAAAGACAATGAGAACACATATAAATATGTCAATATGAAAATAGTGTCTCATTAACACAAAAAAAATATAAAAACCATATAAAAGAATAGATTTATGAAAACAAAAGAAGAGGAACATGAGAATCATGAAAAAAATTCAAGTGAAAACAAATCACTCAAATAAAGTCATAAATCAAGATTTGAGTCCAAAAACAATGTTTGATCAAAGGAAATTTTCTTTGTAAAACTTGATCAAACCACATAAAGAATATATTATAAAGCATATTTAAAATTTGAATCATCTATTTGTGATATATAATGAATTCAAAAGAACAAATCAAAATAAAGTTATCATAGTTCATGATTCGTGTATGTTTTATAATCTTATTTTTTTAGTAAGAGCTGAATGATCTCTAAGGGTAGAGAAACAAGTGGTTTGTGAGTATATTTTAAGAGTATTATGTTTTATTGTATATCTTATATACTCTTTGTGTAGATTATTTGTCATCATCAAAAAGGGGGAGATTGTTAGGTCTCATGTTATGAGCCTATATCTTCTAATCTTGTTTTGATGATTACAAACAATTCCTAATATTATTTGTCTAGTATTTATGTTTCTTATTAGGTACTCTAGACAAACAATGCGTTAGAGGTTGGATGGATTGAGCCTACACGATCACAACAAATGGAGGTTGGCGGGATATCGGTGTGAAGCTATGCATTCAAGTCATATTCAAGATCAATCTTCATCCGCAACCAAGTCAAGTATTTTGAAGATCTCATAGCTTGGGTATATTAGTTTAGGGTTTATACAATGTGTGTTAATTCTATAAGCTCAAATATGCACACACATATATATTTGTGATTTTCTCAAATATAAGTGTTTTTATACAAAATAAGTTTTGGACTATATTTACATCATAAACATCTTTTATTATGTCCATATAAATATTCCATAAGTTTTCAAAACTTGTTTTGAGTCCAAAATAAAAAATCACATGTTTTTCATAAACACGTATTTTAGTGCTTTTGCAGAATACAATGTTTTTCAAAAATTATAAATGCAAATTGAAAAATTCTTTTTCCAACATGTTTGTATGTATGATTATAAACTTTTCCCAAGATTTTATATTTTTTGGAAATTGTTTACTGTTTTTAAAGAGCCCTCAACAGTCAGAATTTGGACATGCACAGTGTCTGTGCATGTTCATAAGTCGACTTATCAGGTCTGATAAGTCGACTTATGAACTAGCTTGGAATATGCTTTTTTTCTCTGTTAAGTCGACTTGTTTTAAAGGTAAGTCGACTTGTATTAAGTTGACTATAAGTCGACTTATAAATTGTCTTTCTGCATGCATTTTTCCTTCTGGCAAGTCGACTTGTATAGACTGTTAAGTCGACTTATATATAGCCGTTGGCACAGTAACGGCTAGTTTTCAGCTTTGATTATTTTAATGTTTTTAAGGGTTTTGGTTGGATTTTTGGGCTATTTTCTTCAAGCTTATAAATACCCCTTTGCATTAACTATTTCCAATCAACCAAGAGAGTTTTAAACAAGTTTTAAAAGAGATTAAAAGTTTACTTAGTTTGTTTTAAGTTTGGAATTTGTGTTTACAAAGGAGGAATACGTTGTCAATTGAGGGATTCATCCTCAATCTTCATCATCATCTCCTTTGTGTTTATAGAGAAGTTTTTTTAACTCTTTTCTCTAGCAATTTTATTATTGATTTTCATATTCTTATTATTGCTAGTTTTCTAATTGAGTTAGATTTTGTTTATACTCATATTATCACACACACCCTATTTGAGCTTGTAGCATTTCATACATCATATATTGGGTTGTAGGATTGTGAATTTAGTGAGAGCGAGCTTCATTGAGTTCTCATTCATTATAGAGAACAAAACATTATATTTGAACATTATTTGAGAGTATCACTTTGTAATACACTTGTACACCGAGAGGAGTGTGTGGTGAGAGACGGGATCAAATCCAAGAGGAGTGGCGTCGATTGACGAACCTAGGGAGAGGTTGCATCCGAGCACTTGAGGAGGAGGATACGAGCTGGGCCAACACTTAGAGGGTGTGAAGTGTATTTGCAAGTGTGTGAATTGTAGAGTTTTCGGTAAACTAGAAAACCGAGTGTGAGGTGTAAATGTTATTCAGGTGAGCGTAGAAAACCCGGTTGTGATAGTGAAGATCTCCTCGAGGTGAGGAGCGGAGACGTAGGTCGTGGGGACCGAACTCCATAATCATATCATTTGTTTGTGTTTGCTTGGCGTACATTTTATTTGTGCTTATTTTTCTTACATACTTGCTCATAAGTCATTCATATATTTTTTGCAAGAACAAATTAATTAATATAAATTTAATTAGCATAAAATTGGGATTAGATTAGCATAAGACCCTAATCACCCCCCCCCTCTAGGGTCTAACAAGTGGTACTTCATGCATGCTCATTTTTATATTATACACTTAAAACTAGTATCATGTTATACAAGTGATAAATACATGCTTTATTCAATTCTGTAAACTGTATGAGATTTTATTCAATTTTATTTTGGTTTTTGAATTAAGAATTTTAAGTGAATACTTGGTTTAATTTGATCATAAATCTAAAATTTGTATAATTTAATCTCACGGTCTCTAATCAAACGTCTTTTGTATATAATATATTGGTAATTATGCTATAAATACTAGAAGAATTTTTTAAAAAGACTATTTTTAAAAAGTAATTAGCAAAAAAACTGGCCAAAAAGAGGTCGATTTTGCTAAATCAGGTGTTGAAAACACATTGGACTATTAGTCCTATGTGTTTAGCGATCCCTAACCAAGGTCCAAAAGCAACTAAGAAAACACATGAGACTAGTAGTCCTTTGTTAATAGTTTTAAAAAGCACACAAAACTACTAGTCCAGTTTGTTTTACAGAATATACCTAAACATGCATGCTTTTATTCCAATGTATCTCCTGTGTGTTAGGTCTCATAAATATGAGACTACTATATAATCTAGTTTTGATGATTAACAAATAATTCCTAACATCGTTTGTCGAGTGTTTGTTTTTGCTTATTAGGTATTCTACACAAAGATTCTCACGTCGGAGGTTGATTGGATTGCGCCTTCACGATGATATCTAATAAAGTTTGGCGGAATTTGGATTGAAGCCCTTTACGCGTTCAAGTCAAAGATCCAATATTGCGCTTCAACCCTCTACTAAGAACAAGCTTAACGAAGATTTTTTAGCTTGACTATATAGTTTCTAGTTTAGTTGTTATACTCGTGTATTTATACTTAAAAGTTCAAATATTACACACATACACATTTTTGTTTTATAGCTTTCAAATTCAATCGTATAAATATGAAACAAATAATTATATTTATAAACATACATACTTGTTTCATATTTATCATCTTTATTTTGAAATTAATGTGTTTACGGATTAAAGACTTGATTATACTATTTTATATCTTTTATCAAGTCTATTAATCCACTAAAAAGTGTTTTAAAGCTTATTTGAAAAGATTTCATCAAAATCAAGTATTTGACGATTTCATATTTTTGAACAGTTTACAAAATATTTGAGTTTTTCACAAATGGGAAATGCAAATTAAAAATTCTTTTTCTAACATGTTCAATTTCATGTGTACAAACATTTTCCTAAGTTTTATATTTTTTAGAATTTATTTGCTATTTTTAAACACCATTTGAAAATTAGATTTTTTATTCAAAACTGGGCTGCATGTGCACGTTTATCAGTCAACCGACACTGTTCATCAGTCGACCAATGAACTACTCTACAATTGCTAAAAAGTTTCTGCTCAGTCGACTAATCTCCATCAGTCGACTGAACAGTGTTTTTAGTTGACCGATGGCTTGCATCAGTCGACCGATAAACTGTTCTGCATTTTTAGTTTAGTTTCTGCTCAGTCGATCGATCTCCATCAATAGACTGAACAGTGTTTTTAGTCAACCAATGGTTTGTATCAGTCAATCGATAGTTTTCCAAAATCAGCCAACTGTCAGCTCATCAGTCGACTGAACAGTGCATCAGTCGACCGACGGCACTGTAACAGCTATTTCCAGTTTTGCTGATTTTTAGAGATTTTGTTAGATTTTGTGTTTTTCTTTGGTTTTGGGGTTTTGTTTTAAGAACCTATATATACCCCTCAGTCCTTAACACTTAGAACTAACAAAGAAAAATTTAAAATAAAATTTTGTAAGTTTGTTTAAGTGTTTTAAAGAAAAATTTAATATGTTGTTTATGTGAAGATAGTTTCATAAGAGAAGGAATCCAATTTAAAGTTTGAGGCTTTCATCATCAACATCTTTATCTCTTGTTTGGAGAAGTTTTCTAACCTCTTCATCTAGCTTTTTATTATTTTGTTTCTCAAATATTTATGCTAGATTGATTTGAATTTAATTTGTTTCACTTATTGTTTCATACACAACCATTGAGCTTAAGTATTTCACATATAGTATTATTGGGTTGTGGGTGTGATCATTGAGTGAGCTTTCATTTTTGTTCTCATTTGTATTAGAGAACAAAATCATTTATTTGAGCTTATAGTTGAGAGAACACATTGTAAAACACAATGACACTTAGAGGAGTGGTTAAGAGAGACCGTGGTCAATTCTAAGAGGAGTGGTGTTGGTTGTAAAACCTAGGGAGAGGTAGTAAATCCAGGCACTTGAGAAAGGTGGCACGGGTAAGCCAACACTTAGAGGAGTGTCTTATAGTATTGACAATCATGTGATATTGTAAAAGTTTTCGGTGAGCTAGAAAACGATTATGTAGTGATTGTTGTTGTGCTAGTGGAGAATCTCCTTAAGGGTGAGGAGCGGAGACGTAGGTTGAGAGTGACCGAACTCCGTGAACATATTTTTGTGTTTGTGTTTGATATTGGCGCACCTTTATTATCTCATTATATATATCACATATTATCCATTGTTTATCCTTACACATAATTTCATTATATATCACATTGCTAGGATATATTAGTTAATAAGTTTTAATTTGGTATTAATATCATATTAGATTAGCTATTACCCTATTCACCCCCTCCTCTAGGATACTTTCACTGTGTATATACAATTTTTTTGTGTATAAAAAAATTCAAATTCACCTCATGTATATATTTAAATAGTATAATCTCTATGTAACTTATAATTTTCAAGAAATAAGCATAACTTGATACACATCTAATCAATCTTAAACATCACATCAAACACAATAGATAACATTCCATGACAACACATACTATATCCATACACCAAAATATTTAAAAAAAAATCCAAATATAACAAGTTTACTTATTTATAAATAGAGTCCATGCAGAAAATCCATTAATCTATTGCATACAACCTAAAATACCGCCACTTCTCATTTGTCTCCCTATTCGTACATGATCATCCTCCATAGACTTGAGCTTGCATGAGCTCGCTCTCCAGTGGCATGTGTGGCTGTGATGGACTGGCTTTATTGTCATGCATACAAGATCCACCTCGTCTTTGTCTATTTTGGTTGGCGTGCATATAAGAGATCTTCCTACGCTATCTCCTCACGATCATCATGAAGATCCTCACGAGTTCGATGAAAAGCTCCACGAACCCTCTGCACTATCTGTTAATACAGAGATGTATGTACACCTGGATCTGTTCCTGTGACAGAAAGTGCTAAAACCCTCATTTGCAATGCCCTCAATATCATCCATAACATCTACCTGCAATTACGTCAAGAAGGTGTGCATATATAAGTAAATTATAGTAATACAAAATAAATGAATTTAATAGTAAATTACTTACAAGTTATCCTCTCATCTACACCCCTTGACATGTATCTCTGTTGTAAGGCACGTTGTTGGTCTTCATCGACTAGTGCGGTGGTCTGATTTATTATCCATCTTCTAGTAATCCTCCAATACTATGTGATATAATCTGATTCCTATAGAGGAGGATCAATCTGCTTCATGATACTCAAATACTGATCAGTCCATCTGTTTATATACTAATGATACGCATATTCCCAATTTATCTAATGTCCACCTTTCTAGACATTTCTCTCTATTCTTTTAACTTATTATGGAATATGTTGTGCCAAACCAAACTGTCTAAGCATATGATCTGGCAAATGCATATCTACAATCTTAAAACATATGAGAGAAACTCTTGCTCTCCATATAGCTTGCCCTTCCATGCAAATTGGTAGTAGATGAGTTAGGTGATCACGGTATGGCCGCCACTCGAACTAGAAAATATTCCACATATTAGCATCTCTTTGAAAATTGGTGGTAGATTAAATTTTCTTAAAGTAAAATGCAAAACCTGATAAATCTTCATATGATCAAGCTCATTTCTATAAAAGACTAGCCATCTTGTTGGGGTCTCATCATAATCTTGATTTTAAAATAAGTCTCTTCCATGCCCAAACTTGTAAAAAAGCTATACACCCTTTGAGCTTTTTATTTTGGCTAAAAGCCACCTGGGACATTTCTCTATATAGGTATGCTAAAACAGTAATATCCCTTGATAATGTCTCGCAAGTGTCCAAGTTCTCGAGAAGAGGTAACCACCTATCATATTAAAACATCCATTCAATTCTATTCAAGAAAACAGTTTAATTATATAAATATTTAAATTACAAATTATATTACCTCAAATACACTTTATCTTTACTAGATTCGGGAAATAGAAGTGTCTCGATCATGTGTAAAATATATGCATGTGTATATTGCTGGATCATAACTTGGAATGCACTTTCTGGTAACGAGTGTGAGAAATATCTTTTAGCCACTCCCCAAAATTCCTCACAAGCTCGCCGCCATGTATGTCTATCTATCCCTGTAACACATGGACCAGCAATTTACCAAGGATTATTGATACGACTTGGAGAGTAATACTCAACTCTCTAATATGTAGATGAAAAGTGTTAGTCTCTGGCGTCCATCTGTCCAACAAATGCACTAAGTAGTGGTCAATCTAATTTCGCCCAACATGCACCATCATCACGTCTTTTGTTAAAGTATGCGTTCAACCTATAAATCGTCCTTGCAGCTATGGCTTGAATTGACATAGATTGGGCACCTTTGAGTACGCTATTGAAACTATAAGAGCAATTAGTTGTTATCATACAACAGTGCACCCCACCATCTTTACTTAATGCCCACCGATCTTCGTATTGTGGCTTTATAATCTAGTTATGTGCTTCAACTGACAATGACTTAATTTTCTCCCTACAATGCTCATACAAAAATGAATCGCTTGTACACCCTGCTTGTCACAATAGATATTGTAAATTGACCATTCTATATTTTTTCTTAAAATTATCTCTTATACGCCTCAAGCAATATCAGTGATGATGTGAAGCTCTGAAACCCTCATGTGAGGCCTGTGAGATTTTGGGATTTCTTTCATCCTGTTGGAAATGAAAGTAATCGTTCTAGGACTTCGGACAGTAGGAATGAATTTATAAATACATTGAAAAAATCACTTCCAACTCGATATGTCCTCTACCACAACAACTGCAAATGCTAATGGAAATAACCACCATTTGCATCTACACTGGTTGCAACCAAAAGCACTTCTTTGTACTTGCCATGTAAATGTGTGACATTAATGCTCAAGAGTGGGTGACAAGATGAGAACTCCTTGATAACGGCTCCAAATGCCAAAATACTCGCGTGAACATCTACACTCCCATTGCAGTCTCTTTAGACAATATTTCATATTTGGTATCTGGATTTTTTTCTCTTATTTGCTTCAAGATACTGCAGAAGTAGTTTGTAAGATTTCTTCAAATCTCTAAAGATTTTAGTCAACGCCTTCCTCCATGCATCATATGTCTTATGTTCCGATATAGATATTTTTCTCATATCCTAGACTCTTGTAATTATCTGACCTGTTGTCTAATCAAGTTCTCTCCTTACTTTGGGCATAATTAGCTATAAGATATAAGAGGAAGTTGTTGCCTTATGATCAACATTGACAATGGGATTGCAACATTTATGCTAGAAACCATAAATTTCCCATTAGAGTTTTTTCAAATGGCTGCATTTAGCTTCCAATAATACTTTGAATTTCTTTCATCTTGAGCACTTGCATACTCTCCTTGAGCTTTCTCGTTGAAGTAGCACTTTACATGGTAGTTAGTTGTATTAGTTTTCACCGGCTTGAGTTTAATCCTATTCTTGATGGACCATTCACGTAGAGCAAAAATCAACGCTTCCTTATTCTCGAATAGATCTCTTTTTTAAAAAGTGAAGTCCTTAGGTCATTCGATATTAGAACTAAGATCAATAAACTTAGCTTGTGAGGTATTTATCCACTCCTCATTTTGAAACTCTTCTAACAATGATTCTTCAGACTTCGCATAATCGTTATTTACACAAAATTCATCCATCCAATGGGTATCCTTATCGATATCTCCAATTGCACACTGCATGCTATCAAGACGTTCCTCTTCTTCAAGATCTTCAGAATTATCATCTGCATCCTCATTCTCTTATATAATGGAACCAACTAGTAAATTACCCGTAACATGACCCGAAGCGTTATGGAATATATCACTTAACGTCGCACAAAGGGAAGACCTGCTTAAATATTGTAGTTGAGTCCATGCCATTTCACTCGAGTCATTTTGTAAGTGCATGAAACTTTGAGATAATATAAATTCGCTCAAGTTATTTTCTAAGTCAAGCATGAGAACTCTCCCGGAGCATTCGGAGTATGAGCAACACCAGAAATTAGAAAATTTTCAACGAACAACTCAATTGAGATTTACTTTTCACAGAGTTGTATCATATCAATCATTTCTTGATCATTGATGATCTCTACAATAATTGTTCTTTTTTTATTTATCGAACAATTATAGAACAACTTAGTTGCAAACTCTCTATGGTTAATTCTAGCAACTCTATGTATTTCCTTCATCATTTCATCGAAGTTGCATGTTTTAGATAACATGAATATTTTTCTAGATCCTCCCTCGTATATAGACATATTTTTCATTCCAACACTTAGTCTTCCATTGAAGAAGCAAATAACGGGTAATCTGTTCGCCATTAGAACTGAAATATAAACATTCATCATATGTAAATTATCTATTACACTTCATAAATTAAATTTCATATATCATGTTTCTAGTTAAAGCGTAACTGAAAATATTCTATATCAAATTTAATCTATCATTATTTTAGTTAATTCTAATTTTAACCAAACCATATTGTTTATTAAAATTGAAATAAAATTATTCAAAATATAGGGTTTTTTCATACTACAATTGTAAATAACAAAGTATACAAAATTAGTAAATTTTACCTTGATGAAGAGTTTAAGTTTGTCGGCGTTGGAGCCCCTTGGTGCCGGAGGGGTTAGACAACGTCGGTTTGGGTTTGGAGAGTTATTTTGGGAGGAGCCTCGGTTTGGGTTTGGGGTGATGTGGAGAAGATGAATGGGGTGGGGAAGAGAGATCGAGAGAGAGTTGAGGGAGAGCTCGGGAGAGAGTTGAGAGAGAGTGCAGAGAGAGGATCACAAAAATGAGAGAGAGAAGCTCGAGTGCGGCTGTGCCCTAGTTTTTGGCACGGCTGGGCATTTTATACGCCCGACAAATACACATGACTACTACTCCTATGTATTTACTATGAGGCTCTGTTCAATACACGTGACTGACAGTCCCATGTATATGGATTTATGGGGTTTCGGTTTCTATTAAATACACAAGACTATTAGTACATGTGTTTTCTAGGTTACCTTTTAAAGCTTGATTAGGGATCGCTACACACACGAGACTAGGAGACTAGTAGCCCCGTGTGTTTTCAACACCTAATTTAACAAAATAGAGCTCAAGACTAGTAGCCCCGTGTGTTTTCAACACCTAATTTAACAAAATAGAGCTCAAGCTAGCCATAGAGAGGTCGACTTTGCTAATTATTTAGCAAAAAGATTATTTTTTCTGATTTAAAAAATTCTTCTAACCGCAAAGATAACCGATCCTCTACATGCTTAATTATAGAGAGTGCTTATAATTACTTGATAGGATAACCAACATCATGCTTAATTATAGAGAGTGCTTATAATTACTTGATAGGATAACCAATATCGATTCATCTATAATGGGTTCTATAAGTAAATTTTTTTATATAATTTATTTAATTAGTATTATTCATAGGGTCTACTGAATAAAAAGTTTTTATTCGTGAATTGTAGATGTTGAATCGAGGGTGCAAAGGATCCGAAGACACAAAAATAAAGTAGAGGGACCAGAGCAAAAAAAAAAAATTTCGGGTCCGGGTCGACATAACTACCCAACCAGACCCGTCTTCCCCTCCACTCCCAACCCACGTTTGCTATATCTACTCCCAAACAGTAATTTTGGGAGTTGGATTACCGAAAATGCCCTTTTGTTGGACACAAAAAAGACAGAAAAATTAATTACCCACCGGATTAGCTGTCCGGTGAGAGAAGGACAATTTAGTCCTCACGTACCCCCAAAATTACTGTTTGGAAGTGTGAATAGTTGGACCCCTCTCAACCTCAAGTTACTGTTTGGGAGTGTGAATAGTCGGACCCCTCCCAACCTCATCCTCTCAGTCACAAACTCGCAGCTCTCTTCTGATATTTCTCCCTTGAAAGAGCTAAGCTTTCTATTTTCTCACTTAAAAGTTATATAGAGAGAAAAAAACAGAGATAAGGCCATAGAACCTAGCAAAGATGGAGGCTGGAAGGAGCCTCCTCTCTCCAACCCCCTCTGCTCCCAATATCCCACGAGCCCACCACCCAAGAAATCCCCTCTCATCGACCTCAGGTATTGGATGGTTAGCTTTCATCAAGTCTCATTACCTGTACCTTTTCATACCCTTGTTTTCTCTGTGAATTCTGAAATGGGTATGAGCTGTTTGCTTGTTTCTCACTTGGGTTTCCCATATTTTGCTTAATGGTAGCTTGGCTGGCGATTCTTAGTTGGGTTTGAGTAGTCTGCTTGCTGTTCGAGATTAGAAGTTATCGTTCCTCAAATGGATTTATAGGAACTTGTTGGTTGTTCTTGTTTGTTTCTCATTGTAGTAAAAATGAGAATGAGCTGTTTGCTCTTTTGCCACATCGGAGTTTTTGAACAAGGGTGGTAACTCTGATTTGTTCATCTGATTACGACATGTCTTCATACATAATGTGTGTTAATTTGAAAATGGCAATGACGAAGTCGTAGTTGCCGATTTATTCCCTCAAATCACAAGGGGACTTAAAACTATTCCCCTTGTTTTTTCGATTCGTCGCAGCGAAAAGGTGAACTTCATGGTATATGATATTCTTACTCCTTATCCTCCAACCAAAACCCATCAGAAAACAAAACCCGCAAAAAAAGATGGATTTAATTAAAGAATAACGTAGCCTTAAAAACATTAAATAGGGAGAAAAAAGGTCCTTTCATTTGTGGTCTATCATCTTTTCTTGGTTCTAGTGTTTAGTGTCTAGCAGAAGCAGTGGGCTACTGCAGCACTTAAATTTATGAGGTTGTCCTGGTGCCAAGAGAGTCTGATGTGCGAAGCTCATTCCATTCTGTAGTTGGAAGATCATCACATTTTCATTTCTTACGCATCTTTGAACTGGCTTTTTGAGGTTCTTTCGGACATATTCTTGAAGGTTGTGTTATATAAAGATGAGAGAAAATGTTCTAGCATAAGCTAGTACACTCACGAAATAAAATTGACCACAATATAGAGGGCACTAAGTTTCTATGATATGTCAAATACATATGAAGTTTCTCGTAGAGATTCTATTTGACAAGAGCTCTGGAAAAGTAAAGATGCAATTGATGAAGGTAATGCCAACTTAGAAAAAGGAAGTGTCAAATCTTTGTGAAGCAAGAGTAGAAGAGCATTATTAACTTTTTGGTTGAATCTGAGCAAGAGGAACATAAGATGTACAATCTGCTAATGACTTGCATATCTAATTGAAATCTATGTGATTGGCTTGCTATCACTAACTAATCCTGTCTGTTAAGAAGAAAATTTGGAATCAGAAGTCTCTCTACATTTTGAGCATGCTGCATTATATGTTTTTGGTGACGAAAACAATCTAAAATGTTCTCATTTTTTATCTTCCTCTTTCCTATAATTGATTAAGTATGATTTTATTGAGAATATATGAAACTGCTTCATATCAGAAAATGAGTGCCTGTACACTGCTTTCATTAAGCATCTGACTATGTTAACCATAGTGATTTGGAGAACAGGGGTCGAGACCTGGAGTTTAAAACAGAATTGGTCAAGAGACATCTACCTCCATCTTGATCTATCTATCTTATTTACTTCAGTGCATTCAGGTTTCTGTACAGCAAAAAAGCATTGGTGAGGACAAGGATCATAGTTTAGTTTCCTAATATTCTGTGTAAGGCCGAGCCTGAAATTTGAAACAAATTAGTGATATTTTATCTTAATCTGCTGAAGATGCATTTGAGCTATCTTAGGGAAGCCTACCTCTATTATCATTTTAAGTCCCTGCCACTCCCTTCCACTACCCCAAAACCCCAAATTGAGAGTGGAAATAAGGGATAGTTTTCTAGTTCCCAATGAAATTTAAAAAAAAAAACAGAAAGAAGCAGTAGTGGTCATATATTTGAGACCACTATACTATGTATCTTAACTTGGATATCATCCTTAAACTCTGATACTGGATAGCAATATAACAAGTTTTATGAGGCATCCTTTAAGCTTTACCATTGTTTGCTGTCTGCCTTATCATATGATTTGTTGCAGTTTGTTCTTGATTTTCATACAGCCAGAATAAACTTTTTTTTAGCTTTTCTTCAATAAAAGAGATCCTCTTGATTAAAAGACATTGTAATCTCTTATGTATATGCAGTTCTGATGTTACATGATCAAGCAACTAGGCCGGTCACTTTTTTACCAGCTACGTCAATAGTTCGGCAGTGCCCACCATCGGTTTATCCACAGGAATCAAATAGTAACTACAACAGCTGCCTTGTGAAGGAAGGAAAAATGGTTCAGGTAAGGCTTATAGATTTCTTTTTTCACTTATCCTTGGACATTTGTATGCTCTGATTTGGCCAAGGTTATCATATTCAAAAAGTCATTGTGTTACAACAGGGATGCTTTAGGTTGCATTTCACATTTTATAAAGAAGTGATATATTATGTTGCAATAAAATTTGGAATATTAATACTCTAGTGGTTCCTTTTACTCACTTTAATGAGGTTGTTTTCTCCCTGTTTTAGTGCGATTAGTCCTTGGACTTTCTCTACCCCTATTGGTGGTAGGGTAGTTATGATTCATATAATGATTATTTTTAACGCTATTTTCAACCCTATAGCCCTTAATAAAATATTGGTTTACATGAGCAGATCGTTTGTCTCATGGTGAATACACTAATGTTTTTTCACCTTTGACCTTACTGATCTGTCTAAGCTCTGTGGCTTTTTCCCCTAAATCATTATCTCGAGCGGAAGGGAAATAAGAAGGGGAAGATAAAGAAAAAAAAAATTCCATGTCTCATTGGCAAGTATGCATAAAATGCCTCAAATCTCTCATGTGAGGCCTTGCTGCTGCTTCTTTCTGTGTCAGTGAAGAAATATTCTTCAACCTTATGCACGCATGCCAAGTGTCAACATGCATATCATATTGTTAGCTACGACATTTTGATTCCGTACATCTGCTGTGAACTCCCCTCACTTAACATGCATATCTTATTGTTAGCTATGACATTTTGTTAGCTATGAAATATTCTTCAACCTTATGCATGCAACTTAAGAGAGTGATTTTTGATTTTTAAATTTCCTTCTTTGTTGGGTGTCTTTTGATTGTTATCAACCCTAGTGAATCTATGTACCTTCTAATGTTAAGTGCATAAACTCTATATATGTTAAAAGGAGTTTAGATTCTGATTTGCAGCATGTGCCCAACATGCATAAGAGATGGAATAATAGGTATTGCGGCACCTAATACTTGGTGGAATGTGTACATTTATAGAGACTTCCATGGGAAGCATGAGTTTACAATTCACCACAGCAGTAACATCTAGCCGTTACATGATGTGCCATCTGAGTTAACTATAGAAACAAGCTTCTATCGGTGAGTTTTTGATTTCTTACATGCATTCAGAATAGATGAATGTTATTGTAATTTTGCAGGGCAGTGGTAGACAAATTGAATGTGTAACTATAAATTTGATGATAAACCATAGAACAAAAAATGAACTTGGATGAATTGGTATACATCAACTTGTTGACCCATTTGTTTATGACAGAAAAACAAAATAGGATTTTGCTTGCATGATACATATATCTAATGTAGCTTATTACAAATTCAGTTGCAATAGATCAACAAATTCTCTTCCACAGTTGTCTTGTTAATGGAGAATTCCTTGCCTTTTGTGAATGCCTATTCCTATATATGCTTTCTTGAGCATTACATCATATGAATAAAGCACAAGTTTCAGTAAGCTCTTTAAATGATCACAATCTACTTGTATATTTCATTTATTTGTAAAGTAATTTCCTTCAAATTCAAAATTCAAGGCTACATTGGATAGGCGGCATGCTGAGGATGGGCTATCAATATGTGAAGAAAGCGAAAAGCAAAAGTTTGATCAATATCTGAAATACTTCGAGCGCCGATTACTTTATCAGCCTGGATTGTGTTCCCCGTAAGATTACTCTGATCCTATCATGTTGCTATTATCAGTTGTTCTCAGAGTTTCTTGATAACAGTTCAGACATTTTCTCAATCATTTTTATATTTGCTTTCCCTTTTCAGATTCACTGTCCCATGCTCCGAGGAAAACAAATATTTGGCCATGTCGTCAGAGTCAGTTGCTAGCGGTGCCAATATACTTGCAGGAAGTGATCAAAGTTTAGTGTTGCAGAACAGTCTGAGCTCCGTGCAACCAGGAAGTGTTCTTGCTCTTGCAAAGAAAGCCATGTTGGCCTCAAGAAAAGCAGCCTTGCTAGCAGATAAATCCAGTATCTTAGAATCTGAATTGCAGGAGCCATATTTTCTAGGGTATGTTTCTCATTGCATTGTTGCTTTTATTTTTGGATTAAATACATCCAGGTTCCTTAAGGTATGGTGCAAATACACAGGTGACCTTGGAATCTGCATATCTACACGGGCAACCCTTAGAATACTGATTGTAATCATATGGGTGGCCCTAGAGTTTGTTTATTTTTTTCCTTCTCGCGGTTACCTGTGTAGTTACCGTGTAGTTACCATCAGTAATCTCACGGTTACACATGTATATATGCAGACTTTGAGGGCACCCGTTTAGTTACACTATACCTCAGGGTACCTAAATGTAGTAAATCCTTTAAAATTTTCCTGTTTAGTTGGGTTACTACTTTCATATATACCATTCAAGCTCTAATTATTTCTATTCAGCTTGGATATTAATCGATTTACTGAGGAGGTTGCAATCAATGAAGAAACAACGGTGAGGTCAAAACGGCGTTTGGAGAGGCAATCCAAGAGACGCAAGGTTCCCAAAAAGCCGGAGAATGCTGTTTATGAGGTTTCAGGTGCAATGCTTGTAGATTTAAAGAAGAAGGTACAGAAAGCTCTTAATACTGATGACCCCTTCAGGTTATTCTTGTGGGGCCCTGAAACAAAGCAGTTATTAACAGTTAAAGAAGAAAAAGATTTGTTTCTCAATATACAGGCATGTCTGCACTCTCTTTCCCTGTTTTACTTGATTCTTTGTATTTAGCATAATTGTGTTTACCCATTATTTAATGCTTTACAGGAGCTTATGAAATTAGAGGGATCTAAGCAGAGACTTCAGATGCAATTTGGTCGTGAACCAACATTAGCTGAGTGGGCTGGAGCTGTTGGAATGAGCTGCCAAACTTTGCAGTCATGCCTTCGTTCTGGCAACCGCAGCCGAGAGAAGATGATATATGCAAACTTCCGACTTGTTATACATGTCGCAAAACAATATGAAGGAAAAGGTCTCAACATTCAGGATCTACTTCAGGTTGCTAAGCTTTCTCTGTTATATGCTGTTTTTTTCTCTAGCGAGGTATCTGAAGGACTTTTAACTTTTAGAACATTTGGTAGGTCTAATCTCATTCATATATCATGTTCTGTTTTCTATTTTAGCAGTATTCATCTTCTGCGTTTTATTGTAAATGTACTTATGTTAGTTCGCTACTTCTGGGCTTCAGACATTTTATAAATTTTCATATTTGGTACTGTATTTGCTTTAAATATTACTTTCTGTGCTTCAAAGGAATGCATTCTTCCATATGAATCATAACCTCCGAAATATTTGTAGGAAGGTAGCAAGGGTCTTATGAAGAGTTTGGAAAAGTTCAAGCCTAAATCTGGATGCAGATTTTCGTCCTATGCCTATTGGTGGATACGACAGTCAATTAGGAAGGCTATTTTTCAAAACTCCCGAACAGTTCGTTTGCCGGTATGAATTTGCACGTCTCATTCTTTTCTCATTTCATTTTTGGGTCCTGAAGCATCATAAATCATGTCTGTTTATAACTTCAATCAATTGTCAAAATCTAATTGTTGCGGCTCGTGATGTTGCTCGAGTTAGTTCTTATATATTGTTGCGGCTCGTGATGAGATTCATTCTTGTTACTGTCCAAGTGGGGCTTGTTATTACTTCTGTTGTGCACGTCAAAGTAGGGCCTTTCATTTGATGTATGACCTGTGTTAAGTCATGTAGGTTATTACTACAGCATATGCTTAGACTGAATGGGGTTTTATTAAAATACCAATCAGGTGCTTACTTTGGACCATGACAAAGTGGTCAGCAAGTTGCTATTCAAATTTTTTTTAAAGCTATATCCTAATATATGCCCAAATTTACTTTATCTAGAACACTTATTCTAATGACTAGCTGACACCTATCATCCCTTAGAAGAAGATATCTGCTCATTCTTTTCATCTCTATCCTCCCTTAGAAGAAGATATCTGCTCATTCTTTTCATCATCTTTTTTTTTCTTTCCTCAATTTCTCATCCTCATTCTTCTCTCCTCTGCCACATGAGCCCTCAATGTGGTTCTCCTTCTTTCACAACCTAGTCCATCACCCTATTCCCTTTCAATTTCTTTCATTGCGAACTAAATAAGAAGCTAAAGAACATGACAAGTGTAATTAGTCTTGCGTACACATTGTTGTCAAAATGAATCAAGTTAAGCAAACAGATGCACATAAGGATTAATAGCAATGCCATACATAAGGTCATATAAATTTAACTAGTGAAGCTTTACATAAAATATGCAATTTATTTTTACAAATGTTGTAGCCATTTATTTTTTTAGAAAATGCTGCAGTTAAGGTTTGAAAATTGGGCTGTTTACAATCCATTTCTATTGTTCGCTCTTTTCTCTTTTCTTTTGGCGTCTTCCTTCTTTTCAGGGATATTGCTCCTACTTAGTTCTCTTCCTTCTTTTCAGGGATATTGCTCCTACTTAGTTCTCTTCCTTCTTTTCAGGGATATTGCTCCTACTTAGTTCATCACTGATGAAGGTCGTTCCCAGTACCCTCATTATGTCACATGCACAAAAGATTTAAAAACAAAACTAAAATGCAGAAGATATAATATAAAATTTGAAAGTAGAAAACATGAAAATATTTTTGAGCTTTACCTTTCTTTTGACCATTGTGTTTCCTCAATAAGCTGCAATGGAGAGAGTCATTCATAGTATCGAAACTACTGAATGACAACATCTACATTCAAAAGAATTGCAAGTTAAAAAAGTGTGAAAGCAAGAGAAGAAACTATGTGCCTACCTAATCTGGAAAATGAAAAAGCATTAAATCAAGGAGAAAAAAACTATCCTGAGAGTCATCTACAACATTAACTCCTAGGATGATATTTGGATGAAAGATTTGTTGTTATAGAAGTCGAAGATTTGTAGTAAGAAATAATTATTAATTTGTAAATTAAACTCGAGAAGAAAAACGAGTTTAAGTTATTCTTGGATTTACTAATTTATTATGTGCAAATAAACTTATGCCCAGCTTTTATGATTCTTTTTAGTCTCTACAAATTGGCTGCTCTTCATCTGTTCCATTCATCCGTCCTCTTTTGCATAAAATTATCTTTTGAATTTAAAGTTGCGTTAGCATGTGATTGAATTTATTTTGGGTTTTTACGATATAAGGACTCCAAATCTTCCTTATTTCTATTTAATACCCTCAAATCTTGATATTTCTAAATAACCACCCCCACCCCAAAAAAATCATGTAAGTTGTTGAAAAAACCTGCTCTGTCAGAAGTAACTCATATTGTCACCGTCACTGTTAAAATTTTGTTTTGGATGGACTGTTATGCCCTTGATGGCAACAACGGTCAAGTTGTATTCACCCCTTTTCTAAATACCCCCATTAGGGTTTGAGTTCTTGGGTTCTGACATTTGACCGGGGGGTGGGGGGAAGGGGATAGAGATTAGGGTTTAAAGAGGCTTGAGTTATTGGAGTTATTGAGCAAGACTATTATTGTAATTTAACATACATGGTTAAGGGTTAACCATGGTTAGGAAAACATCCACATAATTTGGGGGGCTATTTAGACATATCAATATTTGGGGATGTTATTTAGAAATAAGGAAGATTTGGGGTCTTATATCATAAAAACCCATTTATTTTTTTACCCAAGAAAAGGGAAAACGTAATAGGAGATTAAAATATAAAGAAAAAATATATTAAAGTAGTTAGAAAACTCCATATAGGACATCCAACCTATGTATGCATGAAAATAAATGTACTTGTATACTCTTGCATATGCATGTGAAACAAGGAACAAAAATCACTTATCCAAGAATATAAGTTGATAGCAAACATAGTTTGATGAAAAGAAAGTAACATATATTATTGGAATTGTTGACATATTAGTAATAGATAGGGTGTTATTTGTAAGTTGTGTTGTAAGGGCCTATATAAGCCCATCTTATGGAGTAATAAGATTTAGGGTTTCAATTTTTTTTGGTATCAGAGCCTCCTTCAAACCCTAACCGTCGCCCCCCAACCCCACCCCCCTCACCCGACTGCCCCCCACACCCCCCCTTGCTGGCCGCCCTCCCCCCTCCCATCACCTTCGGATCAATCCCCCCCATCCTTCGCTGCCCACTCCACACCGGATCAGCCCCCCCATAACTTCGGATCAGCCCCCCATAACTTCGGATCAGCCCCCCTACCGGCAGTCCTCCCCACACGACAATCCTCCCCTCAGACCCCGAACCCCTCCATCACTCTTGACCGATCCCCCCCTTTGCTACACCGTGTCGAACCTCGAGTTTGACATGGATTCCCTCGACTCAGTCCTTGAACTGATGACAGGAAGAGTATATATCTCACGGCGATGAGATATATCACTGTTTTTTATTATTGTTTCCTCTGAGAAACGAGAGTTTGTCTGAGATCTTCCTCTTGTTGTGCAGCAGAGGTGTTGCCGAAATTTTTACTGCACACAACAAGGGTCAGTAGAGAAGATGACCAGGTGTTGGGTCTGAAGCTTGATCAATGGAAGAGATTATCAAGAAGTTGAACACCACGGAGGTGTCAACTTTGATGAAGTTGATGAAGTTGTCGGCTGGTGAGAGCGCGGCAAAACCATCCAAGAAGTTGGAACTTCCTACCATAGATCTGAAGCTTGATGGACCGGGTACTTACCTGAGCTGATCACGGCGGGTGAGATACACCCTTGCAGGGAGGAACCTGAGGGCTATCTGACAGGAGAGGTGACAGAGCCGGATGAGGACTCGGAGGGAAGAGATGAGTGGAAGGTCACTCATATGTTGGTATACATCTGGCTCCTCAACTCGTTGGTCCAATCAATCGTCGCCACAGTGGATGGCATTGAGAAGGTGAAGGATGTCTGGGAAAAGTTGAGGAGGACATATGATGGAGTGGGGAATAACCTGAGGGTGTTTCAGATTAAGGGTGAGATCGACGCCACAGTCCAGGGGGATAGGACTGTACAGGAGTATGCCACAGAGCTGGAGCGGCTGTGGTTAGATTATGATCACTTCTCACCTCGGACGAGCTGCAAGGACCCGGGATGTAAAGAACGGGAGGCCTTTCTACAGGAGAGGACTATGGTGTTTCTCAAAGGATTGACATTAGAATTCGCTCAGCGAATCACATTGCTGCTAGCTGAGCCGAAGATTCCCACGCTTGAGGAGGCTGTCTCTGCTATGATCCAGGAGGAGACTCGCATTCGGCTGCAGGCGGGGACAGGTAGACTTCCTGTGGTGAAGTCAGCACTGGCAGCCTCTAGCAATACTGGATCTAGGGGAGAGACTCGACAGTGCTACAACTACGGCGCGGTGGGTCATCTAAGACATGCTTGCACCAAGCCACCCAAGGAAGGAGATTCGGGTGGACGTGGACAGTTTGGAGGTCGTGGTCGTGGCCATGGGGGTCGACGAGGTGGAAGAGGAGCAGGGAACCGAGCGAATCTGACAGTAGCAGAGGAAGAAGAAGCTGAGGTGGTCTTTACTGAGGAGGATCGTGCTCTCCTGGCGATACTCAGGAGGAAGCAGCAAGTAGCAGGGGATGGGACTGAGGAGGCATCCACTTCGTTCTTCGCCAAAGGCAACACTGCTACCTATGCTCATCCGATCAAAGGTACTGATGACATACATGCTCTTGCTTCTATGTCTCCCGACAGATCATCAGAATGGATAGTCGACTCCGGTGCGTCTCGCCATGTGACAGGTAATGCTAGTGAGTTCTCATCATATACTCACTTAGCATCGCCTGATAGTATTCAAACAGCTGATGGTACATTTCAGCCGGTGGTTAGTAAGGGTACAGTCGGTTGTACTGGTTCTGTAACTTTGTCCAATGTTTTGCGTGCTCCTTCCTTTTCAGTCAATCTTTTGTCCATTAGTTCTATCATCCTCCAACTAAAATGCATTATTTCTTTTGATATTTCCAAGGTAATTTTCCAGGAGAAGGGGACAGGGCGGAGACTTGGGACTGGCACATGACGTAGTGGACTGTGGTATCTGGATCGTGAAGGGCTAGATTCAGCATTGGTGTCAGTCGTAGAGGAAGCAGGAGTAGGATCTAAAATGAGTGCTGAAAATGAGTTAATACTTCATCACCAGCGTTTGGGACACTCATCCTTTAGTGTTTTAAGTAGATTGTATCATTCTTTATTTGAGAAAGCTAATAAACAGGAACTTGTGTGTGATGCATGTGAGTTTGGAAAGCTTACTAGAAGCTCTTATGTTAGTTCTGGTCATAGAAGTTCTCATGCATTTGACTTGGTACATTCAAATGTTTGGGGGCCTTGTTCTACAAGTTCTATGAATGGATACAAGTATTTTGTTATATTTATTGATTGCTTCTCTCGTGTTATTTGGTTATACCTGATGAAGAATAAAAGTGATGTGTTTGAGTGCTTCCAAAACTTTCATAGGATTGTTCAGACTCAATACGGAGCGGTAGTGAAAGTATTAAGGTCAGATAATGAGACATAGTATACCAACAGAGCGTTTGAAGAATATTTGTCAGCTCAGGGAATACATCACCAGACAACCTGTCCATACACACCAGCTCAGAATGGGGTAGCGGAAAGGAAGAACAGACATCTTTTAGAGGTTACTAGAAGCATGATGATCTCTATGAATGTCCCAGAAATATTATGGGGGCAAGCAGTATTGACCGCAGCAGTGCTGATCAACAGAATGCCATCGAGAGTGCTGGATTGGAAGTCTCCGCGTGAGACATTGAAGGGAGATAATGGTGGGATTCTTCCACTTAAAGTGTTTGGCTGTGTGTGCTTTGTAAAGGACAACAGGTCATCTGTCGGGAAGCTTGCCCCTAGAGCTGTAAAGTGCATCTTTGTGGGATATTTTGCTACTCAGAAGAGATATATTTGCTGGAGCCCGATGGAGAAAAGGTTGTTTGTGAGCATGGATGTGCACTTTCGAGAACTCGAGTCATATTACACCCAGAAGGTACCTTCATCCGTTGGTAACTCGTCCAATACTAGAAGTATGAGGCGAGAGGAGGAGAATGGTGAGAGATCGGTGAACAATGTGGAGAAATCCATTTCTGTATCGATTCCTTGGGGGGAGAATTGGTTGAGGAGGAACAGGAGAATGACGAAAAAAAAGAAAATGAGACAAGAGGTGTTAGGCCTACTGTTCAGGGGGAGCTACTAACCTATAGTAGGAAGGGAAAGCAAACTGCAGGAATAGTACCTACAGTGTCACTAGTGCTGCCAAGTCTCTTGAAAACACCTGCCCTGACTCCTGAGACACCTACACCACCATCATCCCCTTCCCAAGGTGATAACATTCCTCTCCCTACTCCTCCCACACCAATATCAGTACGGAGGACTACTCGTAGTAATGCGGGAAATCCTCCCGATAGATATGGTTAAGACCTTGCCCAGTTTGTATCGTATTCTAACATTCACCCTGCACATGGGGCATTCATTGCATCATTGGACTCTGTTACTGTACCTAACAATTGACAGGTTGCTAAGAAGGACCCAAAGTGGAAAGCACCTATGCACGAGGAGCTAGGGGCTCTTGAGAAGAATCGCACTTGGGAGCTAGTAAAACTACCAGAAGGGAAGAGAGCAGTTGGATGCAAGTGGGTCTTCACTATGAAGCAGAATCCAGATGGACAAGTTGAGCGCTACAAGGTTCGTCTGGTAGCAAAAGGGTATAGTCAGACATATGACATCGATTATGATGAGACTTTTGCACCGGTGGCAAAGATGAGCACTGTTCGGACCTTAATCTCTTTGGCAGTAATTGGTGGATGGAAGCTACACCAACTAGATGTGAAGAATGTGTTTCTTCATGGAGATCTAGTGGAGGAGGTATATATGAAGATACCACCAGGATTCGATACAGATCAGATAGTAGGTAAGGTCTGCAGATTGAAGAAGTCTCTTTATGGGCTGAAGCAGTCTCCTCGTGCTTGGTTTGACAGATTCAGGAGGGCTATGATTGGTATGGGGTACCAACAGATCAACGCCGATCATACCGTGTTCTTTCGACGAAGTGGAGGTCACATTACCATGCTGGCGGTATATGTGGATGATATGATTATTACAGAAGATGACGAGAAGGAGATTGCCCAACTCAAAGAGAGTCTGGGTAAGGAATTTGAGGTAAAAGATCTTGGCTTGCTTCGATATTTTCTTGGGATAGAGATAGCTCGAGGAGCTGAGGGGATTGTTCTCTCTCAAAGAAAGTATGCACTGGATCTTCTCAAAGAGACAGGGATGTTAGGGTGCAAACCTGCAACTACACCGATCGACCAAAAGTTCAAGCTGGGTGCTGAAGCTGGAGAACCAGTTGATCGTGACAGATACCAAAGGCTGGTGAGCAGGTTGATCTATCTGAGTCACACACGTCCCGATATCTCTTTTGCAGTGAGCGTGGTGAGTCGCTACATGCACGATCCAAGGAAGAGTCATATGGATGCAGTATACCAGATTCTGAGGTATTTGAAGAGTGCCCCCGGAAAAGGGCTGATATTTAGGAAAAATGAACATATGAGTATTGAGGGTTACTGTGACTCGGATTGGGCTAGCTGTGCTGATGACATGAGGTTCACCTCAGGATACTGCATCTTCATAGGAGGCAACTTGGTCTCGTGGAAGAGCAAGAAGCAATCAGTGGTGGCGAGATCAACAGCTGAAGCAGAGTATAGAGCCATGGCTTTGGGAGTTGCAGAGTTGTTATGGTTGAAGAGTATGCTGGTGGAGCTGAAGCTGGATCAAGGAGCCAAGATGAAGCTGTGGTGTGATAACAAGTCAGCCATCAGTATCGCCAACAACCCAGTGCAACATGATAGAACCAAACACATTGAGATCGATAGGTTCTTCATCAAAGAGAAGTTGGACAATGGACTACTGGAGTTAAGTCATGTTCCAACTAAGGATCAGACAGCAGATTGTCTGACTAAGGGACTTAGCTCAGTAGATATGATTAAAGGATGTGATAAGATGGGCTTAGTGGATATCTTTCGCCCATCTTGAGGAGGAGTGTTGACATATTAGTAATAGATAGAGTGTTATTTGTAAGTTGTGTTGTAAGGGCCTATATAAGCCCATCTTATGGAGTAATAAGATTTAGGGTTTCAATTCTTTTGGAATTCTTACCTGCACATTGTAACCTCTGAAGATTTATTGGGATCGGCTTCTGTGCCTCTAGTTTATTAACATAAAACGTAACTGTAGTGTCACCACGAGGCATGAGTAGCCTCTTGCTCATTCTCTCCATAATGAAAAAGCATATCATTTTGTTATGAGAAATATCTTCGAACCTTCATCTATTTATAATCGATTTAAGACAATGGTCCCATACACCTACAGAAAATATTCATTCCCTCAATACTCACATTTTAAAAGGCTAAACTGCACTTAAATATCATATTGTTTCCCTAAAAAACACTTAATTACCCTAAGTTTCAAATTGGAACAAATATATACCCTTAGTTGTTCGTCTTGTGAATTTGTTAAATTATGTTAACTTTTACCCAAAAGGACAATAATGCCCTTCTTCGGCAATAACCCCCCACGATTAAAGAAACTCACAATTCTTACTTTTACCCACAAATCCCCAAATTCTCTCCCCCAACTCTATGATAATGTCCTAATTTTCAAATTCATCTCCTTGTCTTCACCCCCCAACATAGCTTGATGAACCAATTGAAGCTTTGGATGGAGGACTTTATGTAGTATTCTTTTATTGTATAAATTTGAGATTGCGATTGCAAACCTTGAGAATTAAAGAAGAAGAAGAAGAAGTAGAGAAGAAGAAGAAGAAGAAGAGAAGGACTGATATTTAATAGGGAGAAAGGAAAAGGTAGAGTTGTAATTAATACAATAACTGAGGGTAGATGACATTTAAATTAGTCACGTGAGCGGGATGTGGGAATATTCTGAGAATAGTCTAATGTCTTCTTAACTGGAGGTAGTAACGTGTACATTTTTTTACAATTGAGGGTATATATTTGCTCCGTTTTGAAACTTAGGCTATTTAAGCGCAATTTAGCCTTTTTATAACATTCACGTTCATATATCTAAAGTCATCCTATATTCATTCCCCCCATATCTTAACATTAAATCTATGTGATTTGGTTCTTTATCCAAAATTCATGAATAAAGCTTAACGCTGAAGGTTAAGCTCCTGTAGCGCTTAGGTGTACACGTTCCTATTTAGTGTTCACTGTGGAATAACTTCACCAATTATGGAAATAACAAAGGGGATGTATTGGCTTCATTTACTTACAAACGGTCTTATGAACTTCAACCTCATCAAATTAGGAAATTGAACGCCATTCAGTCCATGTAACGAATTATGGTACAGAGATAATGGTTTTATAAAACAATTAGGGATGAGAAACTACATGGTTTAGAAAGGCATCGAACTTAGAGATGTTATTTCTTTCTTCTTATTCATATAAACTACAAGTGAAGCATAATTTTACTCAGTTTCGGTCTGGTGGTGTCTGAATGTTTTTGGTGTAATCAATTAGTTCTAACTCACTATATGGATAACTCGACCTAGAAATAAATATTTATATGACAGTTAGTTCTCTATTAACCATACAATTTAATCAAGATAGATATAAGGAAGATGAACGTAACCATACAGTCGCAGTTGTTTTTGAATCCATATTCAGACAGACAACTGATAATGTGACCAGTAAGTCAAAAATACACGTGTGAGATTATTGTATTTGGTTTCAGCTTTCAGGTATTTGACTTTATTTCTTGCGTGTGTATTTATTGGCCAATTGGTGCTTAGATGTGCTTCTTGGATTAAGAACATGCACCCATTTGAATGCCCTATGTAAATCTTATTTTTATCATGTTGAAGCGGATGTAATCTAGTACCACAATTTGATGTGATTTATTTATCTTACTATGTATGGCGGCAGGAGAATGTCTTTGCACTTCTGAAGAAGATAAGAGACGCAAGAAGATTGTGCATTCAAGAAGGTCATATTCCATGTAATCAAGAACTTTCAAAGCGCGTTGGCATCAGGGTTGAAAAACTAGAAAGCTTATTGATGAACTCCAGAAACCCTCTTTCAATTCAAGAACGCGCTTGGTTAGATCAGGACGTCACGTTTCAGGTATCCAGTGTGTATAAATATTGACTATATGAAACACTACGTTCTTGTCTTTTCAAGGTGAACATTAATGTGCATAAAAAAGGTGAAAGTTTCTCTTCCATCATGCATAAAAGATCCATTGATTGATAAGATGCATAAATTCTATATTTTTCCTCATACAAATTTTTAAACATTTAGGTTGCTTGTTAAAGTATAACACTATAATCATCAACCCTCATAACGACTTCTTAGTTTTGGTGCAGCAGTATTGTGATACCCAAACCTTTAGTCGCTAGTCGTGTAGTCAAAGAAGTTTCAATGGGTTTATAAGATGAAGCATGAGATTCAAGTGTAATATTAGCTAGCCGTTTTTGGCAGTGGATTGAGCCGAACAGTGTATTGCACTATGCGGTCCCAGGGCTTACATCTTGCCAACGAGCTTCTAGATTCGGTCGTACAAATATGATATCAGATCAATCCAGGTTCAAGTCTCACCACCATGACTTAAAACTTAAAAGTAGATCAAAGAATAGAAAATATCACACGTGGGTCCAAGTTTTGGCTCATAAAAAGGGCCATGTTAATATATATAATTATAAATTTCAATACTAATTATAGCTTTGGACTTTTGGTGCATTGGAAGAGGCTGTAATACTGCTCAAACAATTGAACCCCATAATTTCCTTTGGAAATAATAGCTTATTGAAACAAAAAAAATTCTCATGTACCTTTTGAAGGTTCAACTTGTATCTCCATTTCTCCATGAACACACGTCCCTATATGGCTAAGTACATAGCGAATGGCTACATATGAGTTTTCGCTCCTAAACATTTTGAAACTTCAGTCAGCTTACCGAAGAGCCCCATTTCTTTGAAAATTTCTTATAACTCAAGGATCGGACATCATTCAAAATTTCCATTTATGCCATGAAAGTCTTACCTTAGTTGCTTCCTTCAGGAAATTACGGCAGACCCTGAGGTTGAGACTCCAGATCTCATGATTGCCAAGCAAATGATGAGGGAGCATGTACACAACCTCCTTGGGGTTCTCAACCACCGAGAGAGGCAGATTATCAAATTTCGGTTTGGCATCCAAGACAATAAGCCGAAGTCTCTCTCAGATATCGGCGCTATGTATGATCTTTCAAAAGAAAGGGTTCGACAATTGGAGTCTAGGGCTTTAGACAAGTTAAAGGACTGTCTTTCGAGTGAAGGGCTCGAGGCTTATATAGACATGTTGATCTGAAGAGACTTGAGTCTCATGTAAAATTTGTTATTCCTTTTTTCAAAAAAATACGGATTATCACTCTTCTACTTATCTGATATATGTATTTCTTATCCATTGTATATACTGTAATTATACCTTGCACATTCAATAGTGGAAGTTTTTCCTTTTGTAATTTGATCAAGCTTCAGTAAATACTCCACTTCTGTAACCAAAAACCGTCTAATTGTTCCTATCCAGTGTTATTTAGCTGTGAAGCAGAAGACAGATCTGCCTATAAAATGTAATCAGGTCACAGATCAAAGAAGTCCTCTTGGTAATGTAACCATCCAACAAATTATCTAAACACGTGCATAAAATTCTACTATTTCGAGAAGTTATATTAGACAAAGGCGACATATACTTGTGTAAAACGTTTCTTTTTTTTTTGAAAGAACCTCAAGAAATGTTGAAAGCATTTTCCACATAGATAAACATCATGATATGACCGTATGCTAACTATATTCCAACATGGTAAACATGTCCGAGAGCTATTGCGCAGGAGGTAGCACTCTCCTAGAAAAAAAACAATGGCTTTAGAAACTAAGGAGAATTTTAATACTTGGAAAAAGTTACTGCAAGGAGAGATCAAGTCGAAAAAGTTACACTGCATTACTGCAAAGAGAGATCAAACTGACATAAAAAAAATATGAGATTTGATCAAGGTATACACCAACATAATCTCAAGCAAACACTTCAACAGTTCAGTCTGACGGTTCAATCTTTTACTATATCCCCATCTAATTTAACAAAAGATGAAAAATATGGGGGGAAACGAATCAACGAAATAGAAAACAATAAACTTAATTTATAAAATAAAGATGGCGACATCAATTAATTAAACTTTGTATTATCTTCGAGATCGCTGAGAAGGAGCCCAAAGCAGCAGAAGTAACTCCTACTGCGATAATTAAGACGCACAAAGAGACCTGTATATAAGAGAATGAATCAATTAACTTAGGCATCCCTGTATGAAAGAGGAAATTTTCCTTTTTGGCAGGTAATTGAAAGTTCTCTCCTATACAATAGTTCAGCTGAAATTTACATCAGACACGAGTATAGTGATATCATGAAGAGTAAGTTAGATTATTTCTGTATCACTACCGATTGATATGTCTGATGTTCTGCATAGGAGTCATAGAGATGTAAAGAAGGGGGGGGAGGGGGGGGGGGTGTGGAAGCCCATTTACCGCATATGCAAATAATTAGTTATCCCATGAATACGTAAAGATTTCAGATGATTAACTCCTAGCAATGAATATAGATTAACCGATAAGTAAGCGTCTTTGCGTACCTGAATCCATGTTACCTTGCCTCTGAGGATGCTTAGAAAGCAAACGCATGGAAAAATCAAAGTCTGCCACAAAATATTATTAGCACCAAACCATGATATAAATAATATGGGCTATAAATAGAAAACTCACCACTAGCATGGTGAGAAAAGACCCAATTAGTGCCATCACCAGACCTGAAGGCAATTGTAGTTTATAAGATGATTGACATTTGAGAATAGAGGATGATCTATTTCTCTTCATTATGTTTACTCCAAAATATGGATTTGACATCAGCAAGTCTTTTCAGCTATTTTTTATTTCATAGGTTTTAAATATTCCATGAAGCAAAAAATTATTCATCAAAATAAGCACATTATATAGAAACTGATGAACTTACCAAAGAATGGAACTGAAAGAGCCACTACCAATATTGAAATTACCAAGCTCGTCCTTATGGCAATTGAGTAGAAGTGAGACTTTTGATGGTTTTCTGGTATTAGCTCCTCCAAACTCAATGCCATGGGCATCAAAGTCAATGCATATGTGAGCAACAATTAAGGACAGCAAAATTTTAATTGTCAAAAAACAGCGGAAATATTCAAATATATACGAAACATTTAAGCAACAGGGAAAGGATATTTGGTAATGGGGTTCACCACCTGCAAGAGACAAAACAAAAGGAAAAAATAAAAAGTTAATAAATTAAATATCTAAATATTAAGTAGTAGTCTAAACACAGCGCATGTTGCGATAAATCATTAGGAGATTGGACATGGTTACTGCCAACCATAAATTCAAGTTCATGATATGTATGAGCAATATGTTAAATGTTATATCATAACACTCCCATTGTTATAATGGAAATTATACTTTTTTGAATAAAATAATGAAAATACACTAATAGAATTGAATTTAAATGGAAAAAAGGACTCCCTTTCAGTTTTGTTGATGAAACCAAGTCTAGATAAGAAGAAAATGAAGACTACGTTTAGAAAATGAAGACTACTTTTAGGATGAGAGTACCGTAGTCCAAACAGCAACTTTTGAAGCCACAAACTTTTGTGGCATGTTAAGTGTAAATTGAGAAAGTGTGGATTGTCCAAACATCGCGAATCCCACTACCGCAACCGCACCAAACAGTACAGTACAGATCAAGAAACTGCAAACATATACATGATTAAGTATCATAAGGGACTCATTTATATATGATAGTAGCATCTCTGATAAATATGTGAAAGCGTAACAAATTAGTTGACCGCTTACCTTGCAAAGAGAACGGATGAGTACTGGTTGCGCTGTTTCAGAGAGGAGTATATATTAGGGAAAACTGCATGCCCTGAGTAGCAGTATCCATATAGACCAATGGCAAGTGGGATTCCTGGAAGATTTAGTGCTGTTCCTTCATTTTTGAAGCCAACTTGATCAACCAATCCAACCCAGAACAAGCTTAATGCTACCAATAAAGATGCAACAACTCCTCCAGCTACAAGATATTAATGTAGAGTCAATAAACTAGAAAAAACAAGTTGTGATGATAGCTTAAGAAGGGATTGTTGGTCTATTAATCAGTTGAGATGATGCACTTAAGAATGGTTTGTTGGCATTATAGAATCCTATTTTGGTCTAACATGTAAGACCCTTGTTGACTTACTCAACTATATGTTTTGTTTAGGGGGGGTGGGGGGTGGGGGTGGGGGTGGGGAAGAGGAGTATACTTAGAGGTTATTTGGAGGTTAGCTAATGCCTACCTCTGATTGTTTGATAAAATGAAGATGTAAGGTTTATTGACTTATTAAATTCTTATTAGATGTTTAAGTTTTAAGTTGCAAAGTCTTTGTTTAGCTTAATCTAATAAATATGAGGATAGAGCCGAAATTAGTGCCTCTATTTGGAATGACCTTAAGACAACTTTAGTGTTAGTAACTTTGAAATAGTTCCTTCTACATAATTCAACTTGAAGCAAAATCTCCTAGCTCCTCGTGCATGATTGATAATTTGAGTATAAACCTGGGAGCGACAAAAGATGAATTCAGGATTTACCTGAGAGGTAACTGAGAATGCTTAGATCCCGAACCCAAGTTGTAGGAAGAACAATCAGAGTGGTCATCACAGCAAAGAGTATATGAGAATTGATATGCAATCCACCAATATTCACTTGTGCATTTGGAAAGAGTGACGACAAATTATCGCTCTCTAGTATGATGTACTCGACACAGCAAGCCTGCAAAGAAATCACTATAGTTACCTCAATCCTGAAAATAAACTTATACATCATAAAAAGATTTCGTATCTAATACTTACATACAACTCCAGATATAGAACTATCTGTACAAAAGAAAGACCCAAAAAAGAAAAGTTTTAATTAAACTTTGCCAGTTATAAACATTAACAAAAGATCAGGGAGGTTTGTATTAATGGATCATTACCGATATAGCAAAGCGACCAGTGTTGCCAAAGGCAGCCTGGCCAATGTCTGGATAAGTTTGGAGGCCTGAATCACTGTCAAGGCATCGTCGAAGGAGAATTCCAGTGTAGAAAGCGAGCACAGCAAATAGTAACAAGATTAATAGTCCCAACCAGCCCCCTTGCTTCACTGCATTGGGTGTTGAGAGAATTCCAACTCCACACAGAACATTAATTCCTAAATCATCACAAGATTATTCAACTGTTGTTTAAAAGTTATATGAACTTGCTATATTTGCATTCAAACTAACTTATGTTTCTTAAAACGTGTGGGTATGGAATTAGTTGCTCTTAACAAATAAAAAAATTTCCTACTTTCGGAGATCAATATGTTTAAAACTCATAATTACTCCTTAAAAGGTACGAAGAATGAAGAGCAGAAGGATGGAGTCAGTCCCTTGTTGCAAACAATAAGACATGAATATATGGCAAATATAATTCACTCTAAAACCTTGATAAGATTTATCTTTTCGGATCATATGAATTCCAAGGCAAGTAGCCATTAGTAATCTTTTGTCACTACCATAAAATAAGGGAATATGGATGACTCCAAAATCATTATATTGGGATTTTTTTTCCTTAATAGATGTCAAATGTCAATTTACGCATTAAATCAATATTAGCAAAATCTTTAACTCATCCAACTTTCAAATATGCAAAACACTAAAAAGTATAAAAATTTCTATTAGAACACCCGAACCCTCCATAAAATGATACTTGACTCAAAACTTGTCAGGCTTCAAGTAGGTTTCTGAAATTTTGTAATTGTTTTTCCTCCTGAATATCTGCTCATTGTATTTTCTACCGAATACTGAATCACAATAGCAACAAATTAAGCATTCATGCGAGGAGTATAACAACTAGTTGAATATAGAGATGTTATCGATGAAAACACAATGACTAATAGTTTTCTACACAGATGGGATTGCTATTAATAACCAGTTGACTATGAGAGTTCCAGCCCAAGACTGATCCACAAGTTCATCAGTCAATTACATACCATGGTTGTTATTAATAAATTAATGCTCCCAAATGAAGCATCATGTATAGTTGACCTAGCAAGAAGTAGACAGTAGCATGAGGCCTTTATGATGGTAACTTTACATTATTGTTAGCCAAACAAGAAAAATACCTAGCTCTATTATTGTTGTTAATGGAAAAAAAAAAGGTCTATTCTAGATTTATTGAATTCAACGTCATCCTACCTGCTGTTTTTTCTTCTTCTATGTGTTTATATAATATCTCTAGCTTCATGAACTAGCCAGAAATTAACAAGGGTAAGTCATTAACCTCCAGCTGCTAGCACGCTGTTGATGATCATATTTCAACAAGTACACCGCTTACCATTTGTTTCTTTGTTAACAATTACTATGGCATCTCTAATATATTTCTCTAATGAAAAAATAGTAACAACTTTTTTGCCTGTAAACTTAGAGAGTGCACCAAGAAAATGGAAGCAATGCAAGGATCCTATTAGCTAATTGAGGATAGACCTCTCTAGCATCGTTGTTGTGAACTTGCTACTCCTCTAGTTGTGGCAAATAGTCTTATAGCAAATAGACCCCGGAAGGTAAAAGTGTCAAAAAACAGAAAACTTACTCAAGGGTCTTGTTGTAAACGCACAACCAGAGAGGTAATGAATAATGATAGTGTAAATAATGATAGCTACACTATCACGAGTCATTAATTTTGAAAAAAGTTAAAATGGGCCCACATTTCTCTCTCTTACAGTATATAAGTAGTGTAAGAGTAGTAGTGTAATTATCGCTACTCAAGGGGTAATACATCAAATCAAAGATACTACACGGGTTTGTCCAGAGTTACGCCTATTAAAAATTTATTCATAGGGCACAACATATATATGTTAGATAGTTAAATTGCAATCGAACATATCACAAGATGATAGATGACAATCAAGATCTATATTGACTTAGGTGAAAGACGACAAAATCAACAACCAAATCGTCCAAATTGTTTGAATAAAATTGAGCTTATTATTAGATATGATTGAGATTACACATCAAAGTGACTAGGATTTGGTTGTCTTCGCCATGAGAAGCGGCGATAATAGAGATCCACACTTCCGTGTTTCAGTTGGAACCGCAACACGACACCCACGTGCCTCACCTGCCAATGGGACCCACATCACCATTATTCTGTCCTGTTCCAATCGTGGTCCAGTTTCCACTTCCCAAATATCCCAAGCTGACATCTTTCATCGACAAAAGACAAGAGCTTGGCGAGCTGGCAGCGGATCAAGTGTCTCAAGCCTATGATGGTCATGTGCATAGTCACTGATCTGTCCCTAAAACGCGTCTTCATTCATATCCGCATAGTTTTCTACATCTCAACGTGGATAAGACTTGATGCGTATCATTATCGTGTGACAGACACACGTTTTTTAATCAGGATTGATATTAACTTAATTCCTCTTTGTCTGCTAAATACGTGAACTACAATTTTTAGACCGACGTTAGCAATATAATATAATAAGGAAATAGTTGGTAAGAGAAGGCTTTTCATTTTACTTAATCAGCTACTAATAAATAGCAATGTGACGAGGCTCATCTTAAAAGTTTCATCAAAACGTGTCGGCCTCACACCTCTATCTCTTAATATCTTATTTAGCGAAATGAGCCGCTACCTCATAACCATTAAACTCACATAAAAATTGTCTATTACTCTAGCTAGTATTCACATATCAATTCTCCTGATACTGTGCACCAGATATCACCACATCCTTCTATCTTAATTTAACTTGTAGTCGAAAAAAATATCTAACACAAGAAGTGAGATTTTGTTTATTTTTAATTTTTCTGCACAATACTTTCTCACACACCTTTTCAAATTCATCCTGCTGCCTACTCGTATATTAGGTGGATTTGGTGGTTATTGTCGTATATATACCTCGTAACATTAACGTTCTTGTTCATTTCTGCTACACTTATTTTTTTACGGACGTCACTCAACTTTAGTAATCATTCTGATTAAAAGTCGAGTTACTATGAAATCGAAGTCTTACCATTAAGCACAGCCTGGCCAAAAGTGCACTGCCGAGGTCCGGTAGGAAGCTCATGTGACACAAAAGACTTGGCAGGCTTCTGCTCTTCTTTAGTTTTTCTGAAGGAAGTCCTCTTTGTGGGGATTGGGGGTGGGAGCAAGGAGTGAGAGCTCTTCCTTTGTTGTTGTTGTTGTTGCTCCTGCTCTGAGATGGTGGTCGGAAGGAGTGGCTTGATGAGGGAGGAGATGACCTCCGGCGTGTGTCGGCCTTGGAACGAAGAAGTCAGGAACGAGCTGCCGAGCCTGCTCAGCGTCGACGGCGTCCCCTGCAGGAATCCGATCGTCGGCGGCGTCACGCTGCTGTATATGTCGATCGACTGCCTGCAAAATATTTATAGAAATTTTTTTTTTGAGTATGAGATGATAAATTATTTTGTTAGCAATTTGTTTAAATGAAGTAACGACTCATATCCAATATATCAGCTTAAATTATTATCTGACCAACTTGTATGCAAGTGAGTAGAATCCTAATTATTTCCAAAAACTTGAGAATTTGAAGAATTTGAACCCCCTCCACTGCTTTGTATGTACTGTGTCGGGATTTTCATATACTAAGTGCGGTCTTTAAAATCGATATATTTTGTTCCCATTAATGCCTCAATTACCCAAATAGGAGACCCAATACATGAGACAAATAAGGTGTCACTATTTATAAACATCACTATTTAAGGTTACAAAATTTGGGCTTTAATTTTTAAGATCGAGAAATTATGTAAACCAAAAGTTTCGTGTCCCAAAATGGAGATGAACATAATCACTATTTAAGGCGGGCGCACTGGACACAAATAATATTGGGAGGCGCATATGTGTGGGCCTCCAAGGGGAACCTCATAAAAGATCCCCCCCCCAAAAAAAGTGTAAGCTTCTCCAAGTTAATAAGTGCCCAAATTATGATTCACTCTAGACGTCATTATCATCAAATTGCTCATGGATTGTATTCATTCGTATTTTGTAATAGACTATAATCAGTCATTAAAATAAGTTAATACTTTTGCAGATGAAATGATCTCTAGTCTCCGTTAACAAGTTGGATGCTTAATAATTCATGATTAGTTGTCTCAATTAACAAGTGGTAATCTAATTAATTACATGTGTTACATAAGACAACCTCCGTGATTGACAGCACTGTCGTGCTTAATTGATGTGTTGTTGACCGGACGAAAAAAAAAAATATCAACATCACCGCTAAAATTAATTAATCACATGACGCTAGATAAATTAAAACACTCTCAAGGCATTCAATTTTGAAAGGACGTCTAAACCCTGATTAATTACGATTTGGTGCCCAATACAAAACTCGGATCGGAGCCTCAGATTCTTCCGAATATTCACTGAGGTCATATTTCGGTGGATCGCGAAGAGAAAACACTATTGTGCACAATAATAGACTAACACAAAAAAATGAAATTACAACGACTATAACAACTAAGTACTAGATGTATAGTTTTTTTTAATGCATAAAATAGGCTCTTGTCATCTCTCTGGTATAAGATACAAAGTTTATCTTCCCAATCTATATACAGCACTCCGGACTTAATTAATGTTGCACTGCTATATATGAGAAACTGATAAATTTGTATAATGTAAGATACTGAGAGACGTAACTATATATATATATATACATATTCAAATTAATAGTTACATAATATCTTTTTTTTATTCACATGTTATGAAAAATAAAATTTCTATAATATATTTTATGTTCCTAGATTATAAATTAAAAATATGGTCATTTTTAACTAAACATCTAAACCGCCTTTTAAGAGTTGAAAAAAAAATATAGACATGGAATATAAATAAACACCTAAATAAATGTGTGCATATTCAAGAAGGGTCTAAAAAAACGCTGGGTAGGACACGTGTCAAACATGTGTCGGGGAACATTTGGTGTGTGGACATATGGTCTTTTTTGTAAGAAACCATATGAATCAACCACGTGTCGTCTAAGTATTACTCCTGTCTCCAATGTGTGATCATACGCTAAACATTAGGAAATGTCTCTTGTCCAAAGATAACGCTAATCATAAACCAGCCAAGGGAATCTGTTTTTTCTTTTTTTTTCTTTGGTACCCCTTAATAAAATTAAAAAAATTTACCCTCTAAATCCAAGTATTCGCTTTTAGTTACTCCATATCTCCCGTATTGATTTTAACCTTTCACCCAATATCTCAAATTACATTAATTAATTTAATTGGTCTGTAATTAAATATAGAGAGAAAGACACGGGAGATGAGGAGGGAAACTAGAAGGTATCTCCTGTCTGTTTTTTTTTCTGTCTAATCTAATAAAATTAATCAGCTCAATCAAGAATATGTTATTGTCGACATTTTTTAAAATTTTGAAGGTAGGAAAAACAAACGTGGGCAATACGGAGAACAATTTGTAGGCACGGTAGACCGAGGGCGTAAACGCAATTAATAAACCCTAAATTTGAGGCAGGGCATTAATTTTTATCGGTTACAACCCGCCAAATTAAAACTTAAAAAAAAAAAACCGATACTTTTACCCCAGAAGAAGAAGAAACGGAAAACGATAAAAGTCATTAATCTGGAAAATAAACAATTTTAAATCTAAACGATGCATCCTAATTATAGATGGACATTGTGGTTTTCCTTCCTCTATCGTGCGATTTTATTTTTGAACCAGCCCAACCAGGGAGAAAACAACTAGTAGAGGACGGCCGCATCGCGACCGTACTCAACCCAATCCAACGGTCGGAACGCCTAAAGAGCGAAAACGAGGAAAAAAACCTAGGCTGGGTCTGCTGTACGTTTACCTACCTGTAACTCTGAGGCCAGGCCGTGTTGTAGGAGCCCGGCCTGCTGCGCCGCGGGGTACCGGCAGAGGAGGAGTCCGACCCGTCGGAATCCTCATCGTCGTCTGCTCCTTCCTTAGCGCGCCCTTCTTCTTCATTGACTTCGTCGTCGTCTTCTTCTTCTTCGCTCTCGATGTAGAGACTCCTATCGGATACCGAGTTCTTCATCGTCCCGTGTTGATAGCGAAGGGATTCAGATCTGTCGGTAATCAAGAAGAGAGAAAATTGAATGAATGAGGATTTTCTTGATTTTGAGAGAGAGAGAGAGAGAGAGAGAGAGAGAGAGAGGGAGTTCAGAGTGTACTTATAGTAATAATAATTGACGAAGTTAGAAGAGGGAAGCAGATTGGAGACAGGGTGGAAGAGCGGGGGTAAATATAGATGATGACGGATGGATGATGGAGACGCTTTTACTAAAATGACCCTGACTATGGTCCACGTTGGCGTTTTCCACATGCGCTTGAGTTAAAAAGAGGCAACAGAGTCAACTTTGGTAACAAGTAAAATAATTAGGTAGTCTATTTTGACATCTAACGGTTAAGATTTTTAACGTATTGGATACTATTGGTGGTGAGTAACAAAGCTCAATTCTTTAAAGTTTTACGTCTTTGTTGAGGTATAATTTAAACAAATATAACATTCTCTTAGAACTGCATCGATACGTGTTGTTTGTGTAGAAATTAAGCATCATTTATGTTTATTTAAATTTGATAATGATATAGATTTATTTATTGGATAATAACATAGATTAATTTATTGAGTGTGCTCTATACAAAACCACTTAGAAGGTAAAGGGTTGTTTGGTTTATTTCCTAGAAACCTAAGTCTGAAAGATTACTTATGAGAAATATGTCGTGAGACTCATTTTCATGTTTTCAAGCTTATTTCGTGACTTTTTGGTAGGAAATGATTTTTCTTAAATTTGGAACTCATGACACTATTATTTTACTAGTGGGTGGGTCTCACATACACAATATTTTTTTTTCCTCTCTCAACCAAACATAAATAAAGAAAATTAAACACATTCACATTGATGTATCAGTTATTTTGATTTTCTTTTTTTAGTTTGTCAGCGAACCAAACTGCTCCTAAATGAACATGACACGTCCTGTGTACTATTTTTTCTAAATTTAAACAATGTTACTCTAGAAGTTAAGTGAACATGACTGATGTCCTACGTGCTATTCCTTCGAAAATGACCTATCACTGTAATCACAATTTTTAAAATATGCATCAAAGCACGTATTTCAAGTGTCCTTTTGTTTTCATTCAAAGTGTGCTTAGCCCAGTAACATTCACATTTCTTCCTCTTCCTAGTCTAATAATAGATTGGCTCCGGAACAACTTGCCATGAAAATTCAAATTGAAATGCAAGAATACACGCACAAATCATATGCACCATATGGTGACCAGCTATTTTCCTAAATAATAACCTGGTCCTCTCTATTTCTCTACAAGTGAAAATTTTCTCATTTTCTCATTGTACATGAAGGTCATAAAATTCTCAGAGGCCTAATCCATTTTAGAAATTTGTGCCAGTAAGATTTGAACCTGAATTGTTTTGTTTAGCATGTTAAAATTTCTGCCACTACATCAAAAATCTGAAAGTCGCATTGAATGTTGAAGGTTATACTTTTATATCCTAAGAGAGACTTTCACTCTTTTCTTTAAGAGTTCAATTATTCTATGCATTCTTCCTTAAGTTCATATAGTCTTCCTTTAATATGTGCTAGTTCTTTTCCCCTTCTGCTTCATAACTAGTAAAGTGCACGTGCGTTGCACGTGGGTATACTTGTTCAGTATCGAAAATTTTAAAAGTGAACCGTAAAATTATGAAGTGAATTGATGATTTAGATTTTACCAATATTCATGTAATTAAGCTGGTTTAGATTTTACCAATATTCATGAAACCCACATAAATGATGTAATAAGAGATTTATGTGCTAGGATACTTAGATAATTAGATTGGCCAATAGTTGGAAGACTTGAACTTATCGGGTAATGAGACAAAAAAGGAACCAATTCATATCATATTTCAAATTTAATTACCTTATCAAAGTCTATATTAATCATCAACATTTAAAGCTGAAATAAAACATACAGACATAGAGGGTCAAATTTACTAAATAGCAGATCCCCGACGTGGATTAATAGAGTGAAAAAATTATAACCCTATGCATGAACAAAATTATACTGTAAACACAATAGCAATATTAAAAGATGATATAATATTAGAGATGTGAGACACATCTTTGCTCAATTTACACTAAGGTTCAAGCTATTTACGGAATTGCTAATTAATAAGAGTTTTCCCAAATAAATTTCTTAAACTTAAAACTAAAATTGACATGTTTGAACGATGGAGATATATCATGCGAATGGACTTGTCACTTGTTGAAGTTCCGTGACAATTACAAGAGATACTGCTTATGTTATTCATATGCATTTTATCAATCTCTAGTTCTCAAGTTGGCACTGAATCATTATGATAGCATTTCCATAGAAATCTATTCCATCTTTAATGTCATCCCAAGCACTTCGTTTATCAGAAATAGAAGTCAGATGGTTGGAAGGTGAGGAAGAGAGAAATAAATGAAAAAAAATTATAACATATAAAATAAGTAATTAATTAGAAGGTAAAAAAGTCAAAGCTTAAGAAGATATCACTTTAGTAATTAGGGTTTATTTATAATAAAAATATAACATTTATTTTGGATGCATGTAAATATGCTGGTTGTAGTATTTATTTAATGTTTTTTTCTAAAATCATGGTAAGAAAGTTTATTTTGTACTTTTCACTGTAACATCAAAAGGATAATACAATTAGCCTAATGCATTCCTAATCGTGCCCCTACTTCATGATATAAACATCATAGATTTTTTTTTGGTAAATGAAAATTTTTATTCATCAACCAAAATATGAAGTTATATACATCGAGATAGCTCAGCTAAGAACTGAGATTACTCTCACGATATCAAAAAACTATAACAAGCAAAGATCTTCACACTATTATTTCAGCAATAAGCTGCGGCTATTAGCTTCTGGCTTGTTAAGAATTGCAATCCAAATTTTAGTTTTTATCTCCCTGATCAATTGCACTTGATTCCTGGATTTACGCTGAAAAACCCTTGCATTGCGTTCCCTCCATATGCTATATATTGTTGCATTTAAAGCTATCCTTTTCAAATTTTGTTTGAGTCACTTCCCTTGTAACCTGACAGAGAACTAGTGAATTATTTGTTGCCAGTTGCAAGACCTCTAATTGAACTCCAAAGAATTCATAATGCTATTCCACACTTCACAAGAATAAGCACACTCAAAAAATAGATGATTACTGGTCTCGCATTTAGCTTTGTATAAAGACAACAACTGTTTGAATCTATTACCCCTCTTCTAAGAAGCCTGTCTTGAGTGAGGATTCTGTCTTGCAAGAGTAACCAGCTCATAAAAGAATGCTTAGGAACATTTAAACCCCCCTCACACCACATTGTATGAAGAAACTTTTGAGAAGCAGGGAAAATTGCATTATACAAAGCTAAAAGTCTGAGTTTTGCATTGCAGTGACATGAATTGATGAGCTGTTTCAGGTTTTCAGCACCTCCACACAAATCCATTGCTTTATCTTTAGTTTTAATCAATTGCTTCCACATCCATGAATCCCCAGTTTTAGCTTTGACTTGCCATATGTCTCTTTGTCTTAAATAGGTTCCATGAACCCATTTAATCCACAAAGATTCTTTGTTTGTGTGTATGTGCGAGATACATCTAAGAGCTGAAGCAACATTCCACCTTTGTGCGGAAAAAATTCCCAGACCTCCTTACTTTTTGTTCATGCACACTCTCTCCCATGACACAAGAGGAGCTTTGAATGCTTGTTTAGTTTTGGCCCACAAGATTATTTTGCATATTCCATCTATTTTCTTCAAAACACTTATATGTAAGATATAGTTAGAGGTCCAGAAAATTTAAATTCTAAGAATCACACTCTTGATTACTTGTAATCTACCAGCATATGAGAGGTTCCTGACCTTTAGCCATTTTTTGAATTGATCTGTAATTCTTGTAAAGAAAGGATTGCAATCCATGTAAGTCAGTCTTTTGGAAATAAGATGAACCCCTAAGTAGTTAACAGGCAAATTACCTGTAGAGAATCCCAACAGATTGTGAATGGAGGACTTAACATTATCATCAGCACCTCCATAAAAAATAGAGCTCTTATTTGCATTTGCTTATAAGCCTGAAACATTGTTGAATTCCCTGAGGCACTTGTGCAACTTAGACACTGAATTCAGATCACTTTGGAGAATAAGAACATGTCATTAGCAAATATTAGGCGCGATATCCTCAACTTAGCACATTTAGGGTGATATTTGAAAGATTTATCATTCTTCAAAATATCCAAGCTCCTAGATAAGTACTCCATGCCCAGGATGAACAAGTATGGGGAGAGAGGATCATCTTGTCTAAGGCCACTTTCTCCTTTGAAGTATCCATGAAGGGAACCATTAAGAGAGATAGAATATTTAAGAGAGAGATTTTTTTTTGATACAATGTGTTTTCAAATTATACCATAAAAAAATTTTTAGGGGGTTGAATTTTAAAATTATTTAATCTAATGAGATTTTAAGATACATTTGTTTATTTTAGTCTTTTATAATACATTTTAAAATTTGAGTGATCCTAATGTCTCCAATAAGAAAAATAATCACCAAATTGGTTGTACCAATTTAAATTGCATCAAATTGACTCATTTCTACAATAATCAAGTTTCGAAACATATTTTCAAAATTCTAATTGAATTATAAAGGAACATACCATGCTAACACGTGCTTGAGCAAATTTGATTCTCAAAAGAAGTTGACATCTTGTGCTCTGTTAAATTTCCTATTCTAATCCAAGTGAAGTTCTAGTTGAACTTTTCTTTTGTAAATATTTGAGCTTTTCTTTTGTAATTGTATGGTTTTGACTTAGTAGGTATTATGATGAGTGGAAGAAAATGTATGAACTAATTTACACTCAAGAGATGAAAGATAAGTTATATAAAAATAAAAAGGGTTGTTTGTTAGTTAATTTGGTTCATAGTTTATGCATTGATTCAAATTGAATTTTAAAAGTCTGGACTCTACATCTTGTTATTATAATTATTTGATTAACTTTATCTTATACTCTTTTGTGACTGATTAGGAAGAAATTCATAGTCTTGAGTTAAAATTTTGGACTCATTAGCAGCCGGTGCTCAAAAGACCCAAAACAAATAAAGAATGAAGCACATCATTCTCTAACTTTACATTAGGTAGTTTCTACAAAACTCTGATCCTCCCATGGTTTTAACTTTGATGTCCCTCAAATATAGTCATTTCAACTTCTTAGATAGAAGAGTCTCAAGCCCCAGGACATGCAACTAAGGTAGATCAAAAAGTGAACATTGACATTCTAAAATTCTAAATATAGACATAACCATTTGTATGTAGTATTAGATTATAAAATATTGATAATGATTTTATTCTTGACCAAATATTCTTAGGGAGAGTAGGAGGTGCATTAATAAAGAGTTATGGATAATTATTAAAGGATTAATTATATCCAATGGTATAATTGCGAATTATCAAAATTTAAGAGAGCAAAATAGAAAATTAAAAGTTTTGACATGAGTATTCTTTTTTATAAGAAGTATAGATTGAAGACATTAGTATTAATGCCCTAGCAAAGCAGTGACCAGCGTTTTCTTTTTTCTTTTTCTTTTTTTTTAGGGCCTTGTGTATGAGTAGTGCATGTACTCTCTGAATCCCATAGCAAGCTGAAATGTAATTAAGACATGACGGATGAAACTCAAGTTTTTTTGTTATTGAATTTGACCGTCTTCTGTGAACGGAACGAAGTGATGATGGTTACTCTAATAACTGCCACAATATTTTCCATTCTCCCGCTTTATTGTACAGTAATTGTCGCAAGCTATTTGGTTCGATAAAATGCAATTTAGCTCCTATATTTTTCTTGATATATTTTTTTTTGCTAATCTTCTAGTTGATAATTCCCTAATTTTTCTTGATTTCTTTTAATCTTCTTGATAATTTTGATTGTACGCTGGACAGTCTGTTAAAAAAACGGTTTGGCAGCTGTCCTTAGGCTTTGGGCTGGCCCGTATATTCATAAGGCTTGATGGCTTGTACTGAGGCAGCTCAGCAACGTCTACACTAAGTGGCCTGGGACCATAGGCATGATTGTCAACAAGGCCATTGCGTCTCGGTCGAAGTTGGCGTGTAACTAAATTTGCTGTTTGGTTCAATTTCTATAGGGAGGAAAAAAAAGAGGAAAAGGAAAGTGCCCGAATTTTGATTTCATTGTATTTCTGTAAAAATTTATAGGAAATGTTTCTAGAACTCAAAGAGTACTACTTTTCTTAATTAGTTTTGCTATTTCTTTGTTTGGTTCAAAAACATAAAAAAGTTTCTGACTTTATAGAAAATAGGTTGTTTTCTTTTTCTTTTGTTTGGTTGGATATCACTTTATGGAAAATAGGTTCCCAACAATGTCCATGAAAAATCACTTTAGGGGTGGAGAAATGGGGTACGGGTGTATTTAATTATTTTTTAATACTAATATCAAATTTCTAGGTAATTTCCTCCCATTTGGGAAGAAAGTTGATTTATATAGATCACCCCCTTTTCCCCTACTTTATAGAAAATATTTCTATAGAAAATTTTAAACCAAACACTGATTATAGAAATCTATAAAAATTTACTATTTATAAAAATATCATTGTCAGGTTTTTTTTTTTTTTCAAAACTTAGAACCAAACACGCCCAAACTGAAAGGGGGAAAACATTTTTTAAATAAAAAAAATCTAAAGAACATAATGGTGTTTCCCATTTGTCAAGTAAAAAAATGAAAATGAGAAAAACGATTAACTTTTACTGCCGCCCATTTAAGAAACAATAGATCACTGGATACAAATAACTTATCTGCTCCGTAGATATATATTCACGTTCAACAAAATTCATAGCATAAATTCCACATAACATTAATATTTCTTATTAATATTTTCCCACGGTACCGCATATTTGAGCTACCGTAATGATTTGCGTGCAACGGCTCCAACCGTTGCATTAGGTAGCTACAGGAGCGGTTATGCGACGATTTCAACCGCTATGACAAGTCTAATGCCGGGGTTTGTTAAAAATTGATCCGTTGGTAAATTTCAAAAAAATAAAAAAAATCTTTGGAAGATAATAAGCGCTCCTATATTATAGTCACACAGTCAAACAGAAAACATGTTTTCAACACGAAAATGAACTATCCAAGGTTGAGGCATTTATCTTTTTCTAATGCACATCAAATTAACATTAGCTAGTCAGATGAATTGATGTGCATTAAAAAAAAGATAAATTTTACTAGAGAAAAATATCACAAAATTTTAATCAGCAAGAACCCTTCTAACAATGTCAACAACGTTTGATAATTTTGAGTAGTTACCTTAAAAAAAAGGACTCTCTAGTAGTTTATGATAAAATTTGGGAAAAATAATCTAATTAAAATAAGGAAAAATTACTTCAAGGCCCCAAAATTCAAGTTTCAATGTGCCCCAGCCCCCCAACTTCCCCTAATGTGCTGCAGTCCCTATAATTTGAAAAAATTGTGTCCAGGCCCCTCTCCCCAAGTTCCAATGCAACCTCCTCCAAAATCCCAATTTTACCCTCTCCTCTACACCTCCCTCCTCCTCCGGTCCCACTCAGCCCCCTCCCCCGCCTCCCTCCCTTCCTCCGCCTCCCTCCCCCGCTCCGCCTCCCTCCTACATCTCCCTCCTCCTCCTCCGGTCCCCCTCCCCCGCCTCCCTCCCCTCCTTCACCTCCCTCTCCTCCCCCACCTCCCTCCTCTGTTGCACCTCCCCCTACACTTCCCTCCTCCTCCTCCGGTCCCCCTTCCCCCACCTCCCTCCCCCGTTCCGTCGCTGACGCCGTCCCGAGGAACTTCGCGTCTCATGTTAACTATTACAATTCACACATTGAGCTCAAAACATATTTATGAAATTATAATAGTTAATATGTTATCTATAACGGTTAACATGTTATCTATAACAGTTAACATGAGCTCGGATGAGCTAGCATGAGAAAGAGAAAGGATAAAATTGGGATTTTAGAAGCTGACATGTCTAATCATGAGCTGAAATCAGTTTAAAAAAAAAAAATGGGCTGCAGCACATTAAAAAAAAATGTGAGGGACTGGGGCACATTAAAACTTGAATTTTGGGGCTAGAAGCAATTTTTCCTTAAAATAAAGTCTAGTCAATGGAAATATGTACCTGTATACCAAAACTCTGTATCCTTTATTAAGGATTAGATCCTGATGGAACTTCTGAGTACAAGCAACATTTTCCGTGTACTCCAATGCTTGTAATGTTTGAGATGCATCCTGATGAAACTTCGAAGCACTAGCTAGCTAGCAATATTTTCTGTGAGTTCAATGCTTGTAATGTATGATAGCATCTCACTCATTCTCTGATAGTTCACTAATCATGTTCTTTTCCCGTTTCACGTATAATCAGTACAAATTAAACTTAGACCAGGTTGAGGGATATGTCTGATTTCTTTTTGCATGTAAAATAATTTGAAGGTTCACTAGCTCAAGTCTTTACCTTCTTTACGTGGAGAGCCTCTATACTCATTAGTCAGTTTGCCCAAAAATCCATTGAGGGTAACGTTATTTGTGACAGATAAAGTCTTAATTAATTAAGAACATGTGTACAAAAACAACTAAGGTGTTACTAGTCTTTAGATCTAATGTGCATCACAAGAAGCATCAGACAGAGTTAAGGGACTGTTTGGTCCGGAGAACATGTAATTAAGGGATTATGGAGCTCACAAAGAAGCATTACACAATAAAGAGCATAAACACTAACACGATACAAATAAGTTTTTACATGATTTAGCCAACCATGCCTATCTAAGGTTTCTTACCTAGAAAATTCATTTATCTTCATAAACCAATGTAACTAACATAAATTTCGCATGGATGAAAATTAAAAACTCTCGCACATCTCACATCATGACTTAAGAAATCCGAAAACATTTATCACTCAAGAGCCACGAGAGACTAACATCACACCATATCATTTAAAGAACCCAAAAACACTGATTACTCAAGAACCCTAAAATGATTCCCCGTCTCACTAGAGGAACATAACTTCACTTCAACCTCAACTCACATTGAAGTAGGGTGGCTTTTTTTCCAGTTCAACTCAACTATAAATTATCTCTTTCAATTTTTTCTGTAAAGGTACAATTCTTTTCATCTTTTCATTCATATGATTGTTGTCTTTTTTCTTTTATTTAGTAAAGCTATTTGTTTGATTTGTTTAATTGTTTTGTAAACACTAGATGTAATTACGTTATTTAATTATTTTTTAAATTATATCAATATTTTTTTAATATGCCGCAGTGGATATGTTTGGCAAACAAAACAAACTCGATCCATTTCTTTTTTATTAAAAAAAATGTATCAAGTGGAGAAAGTAGTACTGCCAAAGGGACTAATTTACCTTCAAACGTACAATCTTACTTGATTGAAATTACATATCCTCCCCAATTACCGAGGGTCGAGGATCCTAATTTTACTTTGATAGAACATGATCCGAGATTGTGCTCACATATGTGGGAATATCCAGTAAATGAACATGACAAGATAAGGAGAGCTTATTTAAAGTTTGGGGCTTATCAACCAAATCTCACTAATTTTTTATTATCTTACCGCGACAGTTTCAACCTTCTTGATATTTTTAGAATTTCCTTTTCTCGATTATTCTCCTAAAAAAGATGTTGCATACTATCTTCACAGTTATCTTGTTTTTGAGAGACCGATTATGCAAAATAGAAGGGATGCATTTACAATTGTTGGGTTCAGTAATTGGAAAAAAGTCAAGAGTAGCAGAAAATGTGCTTTTCTCAAACATATGGATGGGAGATGCTCCATGTTCTTCGCATAAAGTATTGTAAAATATTATGCAATATTGATGAAGCAATCTAGTCATGTTTGATAAAGTGATAGGGCAAGTAATCTACTAAATAGATTGAGAAGAATGGGCTTCGAGTTGAAACTTCAATTCATGTTGTTCGTTGTCTTTCATTGCAGGGGTGTGCTTTAAGAGACCATGATGAGAGCATCTACTCAAGCAATCAAGGTAACTCCCTTGAGTTATCAAATGCACAGTATTACATAATCAAGATTTGGTTAATATTGTTTTAGAGAATGCTCTATTTAATATAAAATATGCTTCTCCTGTAGTTCAAAAGGAGATGTTATAGGTTTGTGCAAATGAAAGGAGAAAATTCATTCATAAAAAAAATTTAGAGATTCTAAGCTTTACATCACCATTGATGAATCAAGAGATGTGGCGAAGAGAGAACAGAACGCTCTTATTTTTTTGATTTATTGATGGTGGAGGTTGTGTAAAAGAGTAATTTTTTTATCTTGCCCAAAATAAAGACTTATCTGCAGCCGCTATGTTTTCTACATTCGGTGGTATTCTGCCACGACATGGTTTTGATCTTCATAATTTTTGTGGGTAATGATATGATGGAGCTAACGACATGCATGTGAATGGAGAGGATTGTAGGCGCTTTTTCTCAAGGAGTATATTTTTCATATTATGTCCATGTTATGGCTCATCGGCTACAATTGGCTTTAATGACTGCTGCTAGAGAGGTTAATGACTATGACGCCCCTAGGTTCACAGAAGACTACAGTCCAAGGTGAATCCAAGAATGTTAATCTGTCATGCACCAACACCGTACAACAACATGTTTCACCATCACAGTTACTATCTCTCTAGTGGAATCAACAACCAGGTGTAGGTACAAAACATGCAAAGAATAGTGAAGTAATACAATAAGCAAGATAAACACAAAAGGAGTGTATAAATAACCATCATCAGGGCCCAACTGAAATAGAATAAAATAACTCTGAATCTGGAATAAATGTAATATGTCTCAACACAAGAGTCAAATAAAATCTCACCAAGGCACTCAGCCTCTAAAAAAATAAAAACACAACTCTAATGTCTGAAAATAAACATCTACTATGGGGCTCTAAAAATATAATAAAATGGATGAAAGCTACTATGCATCTTCATCAACTTGCGACTCTCTGTACGCCTGACTCGCTGCCTGAAGGGGGGGAGGGGGGAATAACGAGCGTCAAAGCGCTAGTGAGATCATCTCCACCGCCCAGGGAAAATGGGTAGGAGTGTATAAGAAAATATAGTTAGTACATATATGTATAAAATCATTCATAATACACTTTATGGAAATTGGTATTTAGAAATCCACAACACGAGAATTAGTATGTCGAGCGAAATAACCCAAACAAGGAAACCCTCATGTATATATCATGTCTCAAATTGTGAATCGCTAAATACTAATTCCAATCCTATGAATGAAAAACAACACATATCATAAATACTACAACTCCAAACCTCAACCATGATGAACCAATTTCACAATTTCGGACTACCCTCGGGTAGTTGGCACATTCATAAGAAATATATCATCCATCACAATCATCTCCATATAACATGTCATGCATGCTAAACATCCGAAGTGTACCCTACTCTCGGGTAATCTAACATGGGAGCAATAATACAAATTGTGTACATAGACTGCCTCTACTTGAAATATTGATACTTTTGTAAGTTACATCACAATATCATGTGGAATCAACATCCTTACTCAATCGTTCTGCGGAGATAGGTAAATCACCCTATTCCGGATGATGCATTCAAATGATCGTACAACGGAGTGTAGGCGTATCAACCCAATCTGAAAACCTCGATCATCTTAGAGTATGATATAACTGTGGTCTCATTATGGGAAAAACTACCAACTCTAAGTGAGGTACAGCCGCGGTCTTATTACGGGAAAACTACTCATCACTAAGCATCCACAACTGATGAATTATGCATTGTCATGTGTTATTCTTACACTATCAACTTAAACATGCGTCGTGCATCTTAATTATTCATGTATACTCAATTAAGAATATGTATCCAAGTGTTTGTGCATGTATCTCGATGTGCGGATCTATATCTCATATTCACAAACACATCAGGTGTTAAAAAAATAACAAACATCATAATACAATGTAGGTTCTCCTTAACTGCTAGCCAATCATCTGACAGATGCTTACACCAACAAACCCTCTGCAAAGAAAATTTGGAATGCTCTGGAGGACCAATACAAGGATGAGGAGAAGCTGTCCAAGTCTTACCTCATTGACAAGTTTTTGGATTTTAAATTCGAAGATGACACTGAGGTTTTGCCTCAAGTCAAGGAGCTTGAAAAGCTTGTTATGAAGCTGAAGGATGAAAAGATTAATCTTTGTCAAACATTTATTTCTGGTGCAATTATCAATAAGTTTCCTCCATCTTGGATGTCATTCTCCACGGACATTCGAAGAAAGAAAAGATAACTGACTCTGTTTGATTTGAAGAGGTTCATTCAGATCAAGAACGAGATTATGACTCGCACGAAGAATGAGTTCCTTGCTAAGCAGAATGCGTCTGTTAACATGATGACTGCTAACTCTGAGAAGGGTACTAGTTCTTCTTCCAAGAAGAAGAAGAAGTCATTTAACAAAAAAAAAGAACTAAAAACCCGAAGAATCTAAATGTTCAAAAGAAAGATTTCAAGAAGAGGGGCAAATGCTTCAACTGTGGAAAGCAAAGACATTTTGCCAATGACTGCAAAACACCAAAGAATGAAACAATACACAATGTTAATCAAGTTGATAATTGTGTGGCTATACTCTTTCAAGTTACAACTCCTAATAATATCTCCGGTTGGTAGTTAGCCACAAGTGCTACCTGTCATGTCTGCTCCAATAGAGATTTGTTCTCTTCTTATGTTGCTGCCAAAGAGAACGTATCAATGGATGATCGTTTTGTGGTTCTTGTTCTTAGAACTACGACTGTGGTGCTGACTCTCTCTTTGGGGAAGACTCTTACATTGAAGGATGTGAAACATGTTCATTCAATTGTCAAAAACTTAGTCTCAGAAAGCCTGCTGTGTGATGCAGGTATGAGGCTGGATTTCCAAGAAGGAAATGATGTGTTATCTTTTAAGAAAATATATTTTGGAAATGCATATCGTACTGATGATATATATAAAATTAGTACTATCATATCCAATTCAGTTGTTAATAAAATATCCTCTTCTGCTTACTCCTCTGTGTTATGGCATAATAGATTGAGACATGTAAATTATCAAAAAATTGTCTAGCATGGAGAAGTTAGAATTACTTTCAAAATGTGGGGGTAACAATATAAGAAGTGTGAAGTCTCCGCGTAAGCGAAACTGACAATGAAGCTCTTTCCAAGTGTCACAAGGAGCATCAATCTATTGAAACTGATTCACTCAGATACTGTGACTTCAAGAGCTTCGTCACTCGATGTAGCATGAAATACTTCATCACCTTCATTGATGACCATTCTCGCTTCTGCCATGTCTATCTACTGAAATCTAAAGATGAAGCCTTCAACAAGTTTATCGAGTTTCGGACTCGTGTGGAGAAACAACTTGGACTTCAGGTGAAAAGACTCAGGAGTGACAGAGGAGGAGAGTACCGATCTAAGGAATCAGAAGCATACTTCAAGGAGCATGGAATCATTGCTGAAACTACTACTCCGTATTCTCCGTAATCTAATAGAATTACAGAAAGAAAGAATCACACATTGATCGAGATGGTGAATTTGATACTAGGCATATCTCATCTACCTACTTACTATTGGGGAGAGGCTTTGCTGATGGCAAACTGGATTCTGAATAGAGTATCCTATTTCAAAATTGATATTACTCTTTATTAGTTATGGATGGGATATTCAGATTTTTTGGACAGTCACAAAGTGTGGGGGTGTCTCGCATATGTTCAAGTTCCAGCTATCAGAAAACCTAAGCTCGGACCAAATTCTAACAAATGTGTGCTTCTTGGCTTTGCTGAAGATAGCGATACAAGTTCCTGAACCTTGGAACCAACTCCATCATTGAAGCTCAGGCTGTAGAATTCTTTGAGGATAACTTTATCAAAGATAAAGGTTTATTGCTCAAAGATATAGCAGAGAATGCTAGTATGTCAGATGTACCAGAGGAGTCAGTTTTGTGAGAAACTGAAAGTGTCAATGATGAAGAAGTTACTAAACCATCTTCCAAACATGTCAGGAGACAGAAAGGAAAGATTTTAGAGATGACTTCATCACCTATAATGTAGAAGGAGATCCACAGACTTTCCAAGAAGCAATGCAGTCAACAGATGTTCTTCTGTGAAAAGAAGCTATAGATGATAAGATTGATTCATTAATCCAAAATCATACTTGGGAGCTGGTGGATATACTTGAATGTGTAAGGCCTATCAGTTACAAGTGGATCTTCAAGAAGAACCTTCGTCCTGATAGTACTATTGAGAAGTACAAAACAAAACTGGTGATGAAAGGATTCTCTCAGAAAGAAAGAATAGATTTCTTTGATATCTATACCAGTTTGTAGGATCACTATCATCAGAGTGCTTATCGCGTGGACGACGATAAAAAGGTTTGTCATATATCAGATAGATGTGAAGACTGTCTTTCTCAATAAAAATCTCACAGAAGAGATCTACATAAAGAAATCAGAAGGACTTGATGTTCCAGTTGCTAAAGTTTGTAAACTTATTAAGTCTCTATATGGACTTAAGCATGCACCAAAACTCTGGTATGAGAAGTTTGATGGGGTTGTTCGCAAAAATATGTATAAAGTCTGATACGAGTTGCCGGACGAGCACCCTTGATCGCAGAATTATCAAGAGTGGGTTGAGAAGAAGACGATAGAAAACATAAGAACAATTCAGTTTTGGGAAGGAAAATACTTTCTCTAGATTATGAGAATAATAGATTACAAATCCCTCTCTCACAATCTCTCTAGATCAAAGAACAATCTCCCTGATCTCCTTTCTGAATACAATCTGGTTAGAAAACCCTAGAAAAGTAGTGTTTTTTAATATATATCAAAACACAAACCAAAAGCAAACAGGAAATTAAAAACTAAGCCCAGCCTGACTCGGGGTCGACCGCAGAACCCATAGCGGTCAACCATGGCAATCGACAGAAACATAAAATAGACTACAGGGTTTGACGGTCGACCATAGAACCCGTCGCGGTCAACCTCGAAAAGTCTAGAGACTTTTCCTGAGCTGTGCACATTCGCGGTCGACCACTGCGTCATGTGTGGTCGACCGCTGGAAGTCCAAAGTGTTTTCTTGTAGTTTTCCTGTACTCTTCGATGTTGCCGCCTTCAACGACTTCGTCCACATCTCTATTCTCAAGATACCATGAGAATCATCTATCCTCAAGCTCCCCATGAGGATCGCTAAGATCCCGAAGTATGGAAGAAGATACACCCGTATCATAGCTCCCCCCTTTAAGAACTTGAAGTCCCGTTCAAGTTAGAACTGTAGATGAGGGAACTCATGAGCCCCTCCTTCTTTCCTGAACCACTTGGCCTTGCGAGGAATCTGGTCTCGACATCTGATCAGAAACAACTCCTTCGTCCCGCGTATCGTCGTAGTCACCTTCCACTTCAAATTACAATTCTCTTTCAGTGGCTCCTCATAAGAACCAATGCATAGCGCAACAAACTTCTTGCTTACATTCACTAGCCTCTTCGCTCGGTTCACCGTCACCAAATTGGTCTCCTTCAGAAGAGACGCCGAACGAAATATAAACTTTTCACCATCTTTGATGAATGTGTACTTCTGAGCCCGCCTCTCGTAGATCGCGTATCTATCCCACAAATCGGAATTACCCAGTATAACCTGACAAACATCCAATAGAACTACGTCGCACATAACCTTGTCAATATACGACTCATGGAGCGCAAATCTGAAAGTGCATTGATCAACTACACTCGGTCCCGTCTCCTTCTGAATTTACCCTAATAGATAGGGTTTTGGATGCTTGACTATCTTCAGACCCAGCTTCTGAACCAAGGCCTCGGATATCAAATTCTTCTCGCTGTCTGGACCAACTATGACATCTACCAAACTGGTCTTCACCTGCAATTTAAGAACAAAAAGCTGCTCTCTAGGGTTGTCATCCTCTTTCGTGATTTGTTTCCTCGTCATAAGATTGAGACTATTGTTGGGTTTCGTTATCCCCGGGACTTCTTTCGGAACTTGAACTATCACGTATGCCTTTTTCTCGTCCTTCTTCTTCAATCCCCTTGGCTTGAGATGATGATACTTCTCCCAGCATCAATCAGCTACGTGCCATGTCTTCTCGCAATGGCTACAAATCGGCTCTGCTTTCCCAGAATCACCCTTCTTCTTCTCCTACTTAGATCGAGAACCACTAGACTCGCCTCCAGCTTGTTTTGTATCTCACTTTGCCTCGTTACTCCTCTTTTACTTGCTTTCGATGGCAATAGCCTTCACGTTCGCCTCTGCAATAGATTCCACCATGAATAACTTCATCTCCTTCCGGATCTAATCACTCAATCCTGCCATATACTTCATAAACACAGAATATTCCTTCGTCGCAATGTTAAGGACCATCGCCTACTGCTGGAACTCCGTGGTGTATTCTTGAATGGTTGATTGACTCTTTGGCGCAAGCCGTACCACTTGTACCAACGCTCCTCAAGGAATCCCACCGGATAGAATTGTTTCCTCAGTAGCTCCTTGAACTAATTCCACGACACCGCCTTCTTTTCCTGCTTGCAATAGGATTTCTACCATATCAATGCATGTCCCGAAAGCTTCAAAGTCGTGAATACAATCATCTCTTTTGACGAATAGCCATAAAGAGTAAAATACGTCTCCATACGCTCGATCCAATAGTCAAGCCTCTTGACATCTACACTCCCATCATAAACATGAATCTCTACTCTGAAATCTATCTTCAAATTCTGGTAAGAACCCTTAACCCTTGATGCGGAACAGTCTTGATAATCTCGGCCTCCTCTTCACAATCAGATTTCTCGCCTTCCCCATCGGACTCTACAAGTCTCTTCTTGCCTTTTGAAGAAGATTCCTCCTTTTTGTCATTTCTTAGAAAAGATTGACGAGCTGTGTGAAAGTCGAACCCATTGTCTCCATCTATTTCTTCAATGCATCTAGTCTTACTGAATTATCCCCTTCAGTCACCTTCTTCTTCTTTAATCCCTGAACTCATTCTAAAGAAATAAGGATCTCGCCTAGCTTCTTGTATTGCGATCGAGTAAGAACCATACACAGGACCCCTTTCATAGATCTAATCGCTTTGATACCAACCTGATACGAGTTGCCGGACGAGCACCCTTGATCGCGGAATTATCAAGAGTGGGTTGAGAAGAAGACGATAGAAAACACAAGAACAATTCAGTTTTGGCAAAGAAAAATACCTTCTCTAGATTATGAGAATAATAGATTATAAATCTCTCTTTCATAATCTCTCTACATCAAAGAACATTTTCCTTGATCTCCTTTCTGAATACAATCTGGTTAAAAAACCCTAGAAAAGTCGTGTTTCAATATATATCAAAACACAAACCAAAATTGAATAGGAAACTAAAAACCAGGCCAGTCCGGCTCGCGGTCGACCGCAGAACCTATAGCGGTCGACCGTGGCAATCGACAGAAATATAAAATCGACTACAGGGTTTGGCGGTCGACCGCAGAACCCATCGCGGTCGACCACGAAAAGTCCAGAGACTTTTCCTGAGCTGTGAACGTTCGCGGTCGACCGTTGCGTCACGTGCGGTCGACCGCTGGAAGTCCAAAGTGTTTTCCTACGGTTTTCCTATACTCTTTGACGTTGCCGCCTTCAACGACTTCGTCTACGTCTCTATGCTCAAGATACCATGAGAATCATCTATCCTCAAGCTCCCATGAGAATCACTAAGCTCCCGAAGTAAGGAAGAAGATACACCCGTATCAAAGTCAGTGAATCTGACAAGTGTCTATACATCAAGGTCGCTGAAGGAAAAGTGAAATGGTTATCTGTCACTATGTGGATGATATGCTCATCACCAGAAGTGATTTGGAGATAGTAATATCTACCAAAAAATTTCTTTTAGCACAGTTCAGCATGAAGGACCTTGGAACCGCGGACGTGATTCTTAAAATCAAAATCATATACTCTAAAGAGGGTATTAGATTGTCCCAATCTAATTATGTTGAGAGCATACTAAGAAAGTATGGTTATTACGACCTATCAGAACTGTCAGTGCCATATGATACAACAAGAAGCTTAGACCGAACAATGAAGACCGGTATAACATCTAAGGTACTTAAAGATCATTGTGAGTCTTATGTACGCGATAAGCTGCACAAGGCCAGACATACCATTCGCTGTAGGAATGTTTAGTAGGTTCACAAGTAATCCTGAAAAGCTTCACTGGGATGCTGTCCAAAGATTGATGAGATACTTAAAAGGAACTACAGGTCTGGGCCTATTCTACACTGGATATCCGGCTGTAATCGAAGGTTATTCAGATGCGAGTTTGTGCTCAGAACCAAATGAGCACAAATCTACTAGAGGTTTTGTCTTCACTATGGACGGAGCTGTCATCTCCTGAAAATCTAAGAAGCAAACTATGATTACACAGTCATCGAGGGAATCTGAGTTCTTCGTACTCTGTGCTGCAGGAGATGAAGCTGAATGACTCAGTTGTTTTCTTTGAGACCTTCTATTGACAGAATTGCAATGCATAATTACTATCTATTGTGATAATCAGGCGGCAAGTGCTGTGACAGCGAACTCGATGTTCAATGGAAAGAAACGGATCATTCGTCTGAAGCATGGCTATTTGAGAGAACTCATTTGCCAAGGAGTCATCTCTATGATTGTCGTCCGGTCTTCAGATAATGTGGCTGATCTTTTGACTAAGGGTCTAAAAAAGGACATCGTCGAAAGGACGTCTGTTGAAATGAGTCTCAAAGTTTTGTGAGTCATATAAATATTTATAATGTATATCAAGTTATTAGTTCAAAGCTTATGCTACTAATGATAAGATAATTGGTTCAAAAATCAAATAAGATTTATAAAGTTTGGTGAGTCTTACAAATACTTACCAATTACATCAAGTTATTAGTTCAAAGCTTACGCTACTAATGATGAGAAGATTAGTTCAAAAGTTAAGTAAGATTTGCAAGTGAAATCCTATCATGGTAAAGAGGATGACTGTTAAGCCTTAATGAGTCCAAAGCATTTCGAATGCGGGCTGTTGGATAGGTAACATGCTTAAAGGACTCACCGATGATCCTATCATGTAAAGGAGATGGCTGTTAAGTCTTAATGAGTCCAACACATTTCGGATGCGGGGCGTTAGATAGGAAACACACCTAAAAGACTTACCTAGAATCCTATCATGAGAGATGTAGGCTTTTAAGCCTTAATGAGTTCAAACCATCTCGGATGCGGGGTGTTTGATAGGAAACATGCCTAAATAATTCACCTATGCTTGGGTGGAAATTTGGTTGTCTCTTATGGTGTCTTGTGAAAAGATACCCAGAGCCCTAGCTGAAACCAGGACATGCACAATGCCATAAATGTGCAAGCCTAAAGCAAAGACAATGCAAGTGTGGTTCAAAGTGAAAATTACCACGGATGAGTTTGATCTTGTGTGGTCGCTATATTTTAGACATGTGTTGATTCAAGTCTCTGTGACATCATGCATCAATCTTTTATTTAGTTGGTCTAAGGGGGATTCAAGTCCTTACGGCATCTACCTTATGCACAACGATTAAAACAACGACACCGTTATACGACACTAGTTTAAAAACTTGTGGGGGATTGTTGGATATTTTTAGTCAAAACCACTTTCCAAAAATAAGTTTTCAAACTATGTATTTATTAACTACTGGTATTTTTCAGAAATCCTTAGCAGCGTAGCGGAAAGTTAAAGTTTTGATATCTCAAAGGTCTTGTGTTCGAGGCTAGCCAATGACAAGCCGAGAATTATTTTTATTTAATTAATCCCTCATAAGTTCTAGTGGGTCGTGGGCTCGTGGACTCATGAGCCGTGGGCTAATGGGCCGGGGATCGAGACTAATCGGACTGAGGTGCTAAGTGACAATTTGTTAGACGCACTTCGTACTTCGTACGAAGGCATCGGGGCTAGGTGGCGTCCTTTAGCGCCACACAGGCTGCCACGTAGGCTGCCTCGTAGTCTGCTTCGCAGCATGCAGACGAGGCTCGCGTTCGTATGAGGGTGTGACCCTCGCGTTCACAAGAGGTAACGCGGCCCTCGCGTTCGCATGAGGTTGGACACGACCCTCGTGTTGCGCAGGATCACGACCCTCGCGTTCAGACGTTACTGCATACAACAGTTACAACATTTATGTTATTTATCGTTACAAATATAATTGTCATAATTGTCATTATATTTGTAACGGTCAAATTAAATGTGGGTGACCTTTGAGCTGGTCTTAGAGAACTATATATAGTGCCTCTTGAGGAGCTCTTGGATATAAGAGATAAAAAAGAGATACGTAAAACACACAAGTGTTTTGTGCTGTTGTGCTGCTGTTGCAGAGTCTAAAAGCGTGAAAGCTTTAGTCTGTGCCCGAAGGAACATAGCTCTGGACCGAAATGTTTTTATAAATCGAAAGATGTTTGCCTGAACCGAAAGGTTATTGAAACGAAAAGTTATTGAACTGAAAGGTTTTAACAGATCGAGGAGATCTCTGCCTGAACCGAAAGGCTTTAACAGATGGAGGAGATCTTTGCCTTGACCGAAATGTCTTATAGATCGAGGAGATCTTAACAATAATGGGTCGATGCACACCAGAGTATTGTACTGCTGTTCCTGAAAGCAGTTTGGCCTTAGGATCCTTGCATCGGAGTAGACCAAATATAGTTTTAAGCACAGTGTTTCATAAACGCACAACAGATAAAATTAAAAAAGTTTTAAATTACAACATTTCAATTCTCACTGTTTTATTATAGATTTAGGCACAGACGCTAACATGTTATGCGGATCTTATGGATTGTGATTCTCTACGCTCTTGATTGTAGAAAATTCTTATAGTTAGTCATATGGATCAATAATATCGGTTCATTTAATGAACCACAGAATTAAAAGATTTTCATGTAACTTATATATACTTTAATTATTATTGGTGGACTCCACCTAACGAGGAGAGATTTTTTTAAATAAGTTAGATGACTAACGAAGAGAGATTACTGATGGGTTTTGTGGTGTTTCTCTACAGTCAAGAATACAATCAATGATATGGAGAATCTCCAAACGAATTTTATGCAATTCATTTGGTATATAAATTATAGAATGCTGGTGGACTCTATAACTTATCCAGAGGGGTGCTAGCAGCAATCACGCCGCCTGCAGTCGCACGGTTTCGCTCCAAAAATAAAGAAGGG
>BQKN01000042.1:829004-843305 GCA_022839385.1 Asparagus kiusianus
AGTAGAGAGAGAGAGAAGGGGAGGTTGGGTTAAGGGCTAACCTAACCCCAATCCTCTTATATTTGGGGTGAAAGCCGCAGTCACTACTAAAAGGAGGACTAATTGAGAGAGACTTTCTGAATTTACTAACCAAATATTGGCGAAAAAAATCTCTCAAATCTCGTTATTAAATAGAGTGAGGTTGCCGTCGCCTTACACATCAGGTGCCTATTGTATCATGTACAATGAGAATTATTGAGCGATCTTTATCCTATTGGATAATGAGTTGATCATCATTAATAATGGCCAACTTATTATCCAATAAGAGGGAAACACCTTACTTGTCCCCTTTATTAGTCCCATATTTTAGGTCCCTGTAGCAAAGCTCTTATTTGTTTGTCGTATTTACCATAAATGTTGTAGGCACAATAATGTTGCAGACACACACAGGCACAGGTAAATCCATCAAACATCACTTGTTTAAAATGAAAATTTTAACGGTAAGTGGGAATAGATGGGTTATACATGTTGACGGAATGACATAAGGGTGTTTTTTATTTTTTTATATTCTTTATCTATTATTATTATTATTATTGTTATTGGTAACATGAGGGTGAACTGAGATAATTAAATGGAGATGAATGATTATCTGTCATCTGCACACGACGTCACCTGACTTTTCTAAGCATTAGTCTGTACATAGGATCACCTCGACCTATGACATGTTGCTCCCAATCTGACTGTACACCAAATGGATTGTTTGGAAGCCAACCCTCGTCGTCACCTCCCTCAATCACAAGCTTCTCCTTTCCTAACATCATAAACTGCTCTTTCATTCTCAAGGCAACAGCTTCTATGTCAGATTGCAAGAAAATCTGCAAACAAGTTCAAGTAAGATTAACGGAGACCACAGGAGGCCAGCTTGCTTATGGAAACAGCAAACATCGATAAGAGCGTAGATAGTTGATTTGGTGAGTACCAAGAGGCTAAGACAATATTATGAAATATTTGTATCATAAAGACGGCATGGATGACTCCCGTTTTATATACAACAAAAGGAATAAAGATTATTGCTCCTCAAAGAGGGTTCTTCTCTCTTTAGAAGATGATGCAAAGACAAACAGAAAAGTTTGCAAAGGATTGATCAGATATAATGAAAAGAACATACCTTTCCACCGGTAACAAGAAGATCGATTACTGCTTCAACCAGTATCCTCCGCACCATTCTCCATCTATGTTCTTCTTTGTTGAAATCAGGATTTGGGCACTGAACAAGAGAATTGACGGTTAGATTTTCTGTTCTTTTTTAATATAAAGCTGTTAGTGCTTTTATTGTTCTCGGCAATAAAATAGAAATTTCCTACTGTCAGTTTATTAAAAATCCAATCAACAGAGAAAATATTGTGATTTTGAACTCACCGGGAAAGGGGGAAAAAGAAGAAAAGAAACATAAAGAAAAGTCAAAAAGTTGCAAATTTTTTGGCTTATCTGGATTAAATTTTAAATTAAATAACACTTCAATAGACCAAACTCTTTGATATATCCATAACTGAAAAGACTGAAACATAATCTTGTTTACCATACAAAGAAATTAAGTTATCTGAAAATAAACATGAGAAAAAACTGAAACATAATCTTGTTCACTTACACAAAGAAATCAAGTTATCTGAAAATAAACAACAGCAATAGAGAACCAAAGAACTTAATCATATGTATTCTCCTGGACTCCTCAGTTGTCATGTATCCACAGGTTTTAATAACTGAGCATGATGGTGCAAGACCATTATGTCAAAGTTTGAAATAGGGAAAAGAATAAGTATATCGTCCATCACTTGAGAACTGAAGCGAGCTAGACGATTTGCAATTTATAGTATATAGATGCTGCAGATCAAACTGTACAAATACGTGTTGCTCGGGCTTGTTACCATACAGCTATGAGAATAATGGAAGATTGACAAATAATTATTCAAATATCATCTTCCCTTTAAAAGCACAAGTTCGAAAAAATCTTTCTATGATCAATATTGCCCTTCACTATTTTAAATATTTTATTTATATCTTAATCTATCCTAATCCTATGTGAACTATTTATAGCTTACCAATTTAAAAAAATAATATTAATAATATATATAAAACATCTTGTATTAGTTTGTTAAGTAAAGAAATTATACGCCGCTAACGTACTATAATACATAAAGTATTGTAAAAAACCTAAAAAGTTTTAAAATTGCACAAAATACCCTGAAAAGTTTAAAATTATAAAAACTATCTCGGCGTCTAAAAACTTAAAACAACAAACATGAAATCAAGAAATTAACAGCAGTTTGCGAAGAATTTAAAATTTGTGGTTAACATCTCAATATCTCAAAAATTATAGAAACACTCTCAGAAGTTCAAATTACAATCAATCACCTGAAATTATAAATTTTCAAAACTTACAAACAACATAAATGAATTCAAGGGATTATCATAAAGCACCTGAAAATTTCTGACATTTCAAACCTTAAAACAACAAATAGGAAATCAATAAATTAATAGCAGCCTCTAAAGAATTTAAATTTTTTAATTAACACCCTCATTATCCCAAAAAAATAAAGAAACACACTCAAAAGTTCAAATTATAAAAAACCACCCTGAAATTTTTAAAATTTTAAAATTTACAAATAATATAAGATGAATTAAAGAGATTACCCTCATGCACCTAAAAATTTAAAATTTATAAAAATTTAAATTTTGCCAAAAGTAACCTCAAAGTTACAAAAATTATAGAAAAAACTCTTTTAAAATTTAAAATCATAAAAAAACTCTAAAATTTTAAAATTTATAACCAGTACACATCAAATCTGAAAACTATTGGTAGACCGCTGAAATTTAAATTTTTTAAAAATTAATCTATGGTTTTAACAATTACAAAAAACAGCCTCAAAATTTTGAAGTTGTAAGAAATATCATGACATTTAAAAATTACCACCGACACATGAAACATAGAAGTTACAACTACCAAACTTAAAAGTAGTTTTTTTTAAAATTACAAATCACACCCTCGAAGTTTAAAACCATAAAAAAAAGCTAAAATTTTAAAACTTGACAAAGAAAAGTGTAGTTGTTAGCTATATATATATATATATATATATATATATATATACACACACACACACACTATCTTTTTTCAGCATCTAAAGATAGTCTAATTTGATACTGGTAAACGAAAGTAATAAAAATTGATTAAAAATATTCGATTAGGGAATGAAAATTTAAAAAATATTATAGATTAAAATTATCATTACCATATAAATTAAAGCAACTGCATAAAATTTTACTAATAAGTTAGAGCAGCAAAACACATTAGTAACATTAATTGATAGAAGTTTAAATCCATAAAAATGATAAAAAAAAAACTATAATATAATAGCTTAGCATTAATTGATTATAATTTAGAAATATTAATCTCTGATGTTAATAATATTTAGAGTAATCGAATATAATGAATTACGTATGGAGATACTATCAGAATGTTCAGAGATATCCTTCAAAAGAATCAAACTATTGTCATTGTAAATGGGAAAGTGACGAAAATAAATCTAAAATTCAAAAAACGTTCATGAATCATTTGAATTGACATTAACATAAGGCATGTCTATTAAAGAAGCACAACTAAATTACATTAAAGAATAATTTAATAATTTTATCCCAATCAAAGGAGAATTCTCTATAGAATATATAAAAAAATTAGTAAGCATTCATAAATTTCAAATTTTGCTCTTCAAATACTAAAGAAATTAAATATTAATATTATAATCTAAGACAAATTAGCAATAAAAATACAGGTATTTAGTTTAGATCTTTGTGAAAAATGATAGGAATAGAGCAAATATAATATTATTGACGTAACAGAAACTCTTATTGGATACACATCGAAAGAATTCATTGTAGAGAAAAAGAGGTAACTCCTAATCTTATTTAAGTAATAAATTAGAAACACACAGAATTTCATATATATGAGATTAATAAAAAAATCAAAATCTGTATTTTAAGAAGTTTGTGTTGAACATCGGAAATACATTTAACTTATTTATAAAGTTAAATGACAAGTTAAAAGATTAACGAGCCCAAAAAAGATAACAGCACAAAAAATACAACTCTAACATGATATCACAATCGAGTAGATAATGAAGACACTACTCTAGAATTGTCCGTGAAAAAGATAAGGTGAGAAATGATTGATTTTAGCTTAATAAAAAAAATAAAATAGGCAGAATAAAAAATAATATTTTTTGAATATTTTATAGAATAGTTTAATTATTTTGAGTGAATTTAGGAATCTTTAGAATGGAGTTTTATGAGCTTATTTTAGTATTTTTATATGCTTGTGCAGATGCTTTTATCATATAAAAGTATACTAGAGTTAGCATTAATCTTTAATTTATAATTTCTTATAAAATCTATCAATGATTAGGAACAAACTTCATATTCTCTTTTGTATCATTTTAGTATACTTTTAACCAATCATTTTGACTTATTGGTTTTAGATATTCATCTTTCTTGTATAATATTATTTTAATATTTTTTACTTTTGTAACACTGTACTTTCGTAAGTAAAGCTTGGTATCATGTCAGTCAAAATAATATAAAAATTTAAATTAGCTTCAAATTATATTTATTTTCTATCAATTCAAATATCAACATGAAAATTTAAATTGGGTGTAGCCCATTTAAACAAACGTCAAAGAAAATAAATAATCATAATATTAAAGTTTAGAAACAAAAGTGAGCATAAGCTATTAAAGTGGAACTGAGAAACAAATTTTAGTTAGAAAATAATCTAAAAATACTTAATCATGGTATTTAACCACGTGCATTGCACGTGTATAAAACCTAGTAAAATTAAAAGGACCTAGTCACTAATGGTATTTTTAAAATCTTTTGCGCTCCTTGGTTAATTGTTAACATCAATTAAATAACTTACCTGTATTGAGGTGAGAACCAGAGCTCCAGGATAGCTTGAAATTATTGAGTGAAATGAGGACGTAGCATTTGTTGATAAGAAATATCTAATATGAATAAATAAACATAAAAAATAGTTAAGAAAAATATATTGGTAAAGGAAGCAAATGCAAAATGGAGATGCAATGTCAACACGAATGGTTTAACCATGCCATTAGTGCCCTTAATTCATGAAACATGACTATCTAATCCTGAAACACGACTCCATAAAATAATGAGAACACGTGGTCTGTAAGAAATAAGTGGTTATACACCATGAATAATGAAAAAAAAAAATTATTGAGACAGTTGAACTTGTGCACCGCTACAATTATTTTTTCCTTTGGGTGGTGGAGAGGGGGAGGGGTCAGAGAAGAAGATGGACTCAATGAATGCCTCAGAACGATCGAGCTCATGATCAGAACATCAATTTAGCACTGAAGGCAGAGGACAGTAAAAAACCTGGTGTAAAAGATGAATGACACTCAAACCAATCAGATTAAATGCAGAACCAAACAGATTGATCCAAATAGGGTAACTTCGGTTTCTATTTTATGTTTTCCTGTCAAAAATCAACAACATGAACTTGCAGAGGTATAGTTATCCTCACCAGGAATATAGCACCAGCAACTCATGGAGGATTGACATCAGGTTAACAACCTGTTAAAGTTTGATCCCATTATTTATGAATATCTTTTGAGTAAACACTATTGACCCTATTTTGATGGGAAGCTTAGACAATAAAAAGCATGTCCACATAATTGCATCTTTTGACAAATCATTATTGACACAAATTTCGTAAGTATTTACATGGTATTTGAGTTTTGAATGCTGTACTCAATTTGGAATAAATTAGTTGCAGCAGATATTTCAGATGCTAAAACATTATAGTAGCCAAAATTAATAACTAACAAAAAGAAAAAGAAAAAACTCAGAACCTCCTTCAAAACACTGAATATAACTTACATGGTATTCAGTGAGTATATCTACAAAGTTCCATATCTAGAAAGTTCCAATTTTCAGTATTTTACAGAGAATAACTTCAGAAAGGAGCACTTACACATTGTTTAGGACACCATGAATTCTCTGTTGGCAGCGTTTAACAAGCTAAAAATAATAACAATCATAAGTTAAAAAAAGCAAAGTCACATCTTGCCCTGCATTATGGAAAAGAAGAGAAAATAGTGTACCTTATCATTAATCTCAAGACCAAGGAAATTTGAATGTTTCCATCTCTTGGCCATGTTGAAGAGAAATAAACCATTTCCTGCAATATTAAAAATCGTTCTGTGCTGAAAGACTTGAAAGCATGACAGATGAAATGGACAGAGAAAACGTAGCCAAGAGCCTGTAACACCAATTTAAGATTCTCTGAAAGAGAAACCGGCTCGGTTATAAGCTGCAATGGGGTTGGATCATAAAGGTCCCAGGTTCATGATATCTAAAGAACCTACAGCCCTCACTCAAAAGTACACAAGTAAAAATAAAATAAAAATAATAAAGAAGTCATTCATAGCAATGAGTACATATTAGACAGTCATAATTACCAGAGTTTTGAAATTAGACTTAAATGTTTCCCAGGATGATTTCAGAGTTTTGATGAACTATAATACCGTAATAGTTAGTGTTGACATATGAATAATATGTAGGGACTTATTTGTAAGTTGTATTTTGTAGGGCCTATATAAGCCCAAGAGATTTCATAATAAGAATTAGGGTTTCTCATATACTTCAACTTGGTATCAGAGCCTCCACCAAAACCCTTGCCGCCCCCCCCACCCACCCACCCGGCTGCCCCCCCTCACCCGGCCGCCCCCCCCCACCGGAGCACCATCCCCCCATCGCAGCCCCCCACGACAGCCCCCCATCACAGCCCCCCCTCCACGGCAACCCCCCCCTCCACTGATCTAAAATGGTATCAGAGTTCGCTCAGCGAATTGCATTGCTGCTCGCTCATCCGAATATTCCCACGCTTGAGGAGGATGTCTCTGCTATGATCCAGGAGGAAACTCGTATTAGGCTGCAGGCGGAGACATGTGGACTTCCTGTGGTGAAGTCAACACTGGCAGCCTCTAGCAACACTGGATCTAGGGGAGAGACTCGACAGTACTATAACTGCGGTGCGGTGGGTCATTTAAGGCATGCTTGCACTAAGCCACCCAAGAAAGGAGATTCGGGTGGACGTGGGCAGTTTGCAGGTTGTGGTCGTGGCCGTGGGGGTTGACGAGGTGGAAGAGGAGCAGGGAACCGGGCGAATCTGATGGTAGCAGAGAAAGAAGAAGCTGATGTGGTCTTTACTGAGGAGGATCGTGCTCTCCTGGCGATACTCAGGAGGAAACAATAAGTAGCAGGGGATGAAGACTTGAGGAGTGGGACTGAGGAGGCATCCACTTCATTCTTCGTCAGAGGCAACACTGTTACCTATGCTTATCCGACCAAAGGTACTGATGACATACATGCTCTTGCTTCTATGTCTCCCGACAGATCTTCAGAATGGATAGTCGACTCCGGTGCGTCTCGACATGTGACAGGTAATGCTAGTGAGTTCTCATCATATACTCACTCAGCATCGCCTGATAGTATTCAAACAGCTAATGGTACATTTCAGCCGGTGGTTGGTAAGGGTACAGTCGATTGTACTGGTTCTGTAACTTTGTCCAATGTTTTGCATGCTCCTTCCTTTCCAGTCAATCTTTTGTCCATTAGTTCTATCATCCTCCAACTAAAATGCATTGTTTCTTTTGATATTCCCAAGGTGATCTTTCAGGAGAAGGGGACAGGACGGAGACTTGGGACTGGCACATGACGTAGTGGACTGTCATATCTGGATCGTGAAGGGCTGGATTCAGCATTAGTGTCAGTCGTAGAGGAAGCAGGAGTAGGATCTAAAATGAGTACTGAGAGTTAATGCTTCATCACCAGCGTTTGAGACACTCATCCTTTAGTGTTTTAGGTAGATTGTATCCTTCTTTATTTGAGAAAGCAAATAAACAGAAACTTGTGTGTGATGCATGTGAGTTTGGAAAGCAAAAAACAGAAACTTGTGTGTGATGCATGTGAGTTTGGAAAGCTTACTAGAAGCTCTTATGTTAGTTCTGATCATAGAAGTTCTCATGCATTTGACTTGATACATTCAGATGTTTGGGGGTCTTGTTCCACAAGTTCTATGAATGGATACAAATATTTTGTTATATTTATTGATTGTTTCTCTCGTGTTACTTGGTTATACCTGATGAAGAATAAGAGTGAAGTGTTTGGGTGCTTCCAAAACTTTCATAAGAATGTTCAGACTCAATACGGAGCAGTGATGAAGGTATTGAGGTCGGATAATGGGACAGAGTATACCAACAGAGCGTTTGAAGAATATTTGTCAGTTCAGGAAGTACATCACCAGACAACATGTCCATACACACCAGCTCAGAATAGGATAGCGGAAAGAAAGAACAGACATCTTTTAGAGGTTGCTAGAAGCATGATGATCTCTATGAATGTCCCAGAAATATTATGGGGGCAAGCAGTATTGACCGCAGTAGCGCTGATCAACAGAATGCCCTCGAGAGTACTGGATTGAAAGTCTCCGTGTGAGACATTGAAGGGAGATAATGGTGGGATTCTTCCACTTAAAGTGTTTGGCGGTGTGTGCTTTGTGAAGGATAACAGGCCATCCGTCGGGAAGCTTGCCCCTAGAGCTGTGAAGTGCATCTTTGTGGGATATTCTGCTACTCAAAAGGGATATGTTTGCTGGATCCCGATGGAGAAAAGGTTGTTTGTGAGCATGGATGTGCACTTTTGAGAACTCGAGCCATATTACACCCGGAAGGTAACTTCATCCATTGATAACTCGCCCAATACTAGAAGTTGAGACGAGAGGAGGAGAATGGTGAGAGATCGGTGAACAATGTGGAGAAATTAGAGAAATCAATTTCTGTATCGATTCCTTGAGAAGGAGAATTGGTTGAGGAGCAGGAGAATGAAGAAAAGAAAAATGAGACAAGAGGTGTTTGGCCCACGGTTCAGGGGGAGCTACTAACCTATAGTAGGAAGGGGAAGCAAATTGTAGAAACAGTACCTACAGTGACACTAGTGCTGCCCAGTCTCTTGCCAATGCCTGCCCCGACTCCTGAGACACCGACACCACCACCAGATTCATCCCAAGGTGATAGCATTCCTCTCCCTACTCCTCCCACACTAATATCAGTACGGAGGACTACTCGTAATAATACGAAAAATCCTCCCGATAGATATGGTTGGGATCTTGCCCAATTTGTATCATATTCTAACATTCATCCTATACATTGAGCATTCATTGCATCACTATAGGGGTGAGCATGGTTCGGTCCAAACCGAAAAAACCGACCGAACCGAACCGAAATAAGCAGTTCGATTCGGTTTCATTTGTAAAGCGGTTCGGGTCGGGTTGAAAATTTTTCAACCCGAACCGCCCGAACCGACCGAACTAACGTACCCAATACCCATTAACCCTCAAACCCAACCCGTCCCTCAAATAACGACTCAGCGACTAAACCCTACAATCTCAGCCGCCACTTCCTCTCCTCAGTTCCTCTCTCTCTCTCGCTCCCTGTCCGGCGCCGCAGTCAGTGCCTCACTCTCCAATCTCCATTTCCGCCTTCCGTGCTCGCCACTAGGCCATCGATTCGCCAACATCGTCTGCAAAAAAGCGGATGTTGATATGAACAAGAGGTATCATCGTTGAGATCTTGTGAAGTTAGGGTTTTTGTATCTTTAACTTTTAAAAGTTTTGTTTTTTATTGTTTTTATGATCGGAGAGCTCTCAGCTGCTGAGCTTGAGAATCTGATGACGATCGTTGCTAATTCTCGTCAGTTCAAGATCCCAGATTGGTTTTTGAACAGAAAGAAGGGTTATAAAGATGAGAAGTACTCTCAGGTTGTTTCCAATGCTTTGGATATGAAGCTCAGGGATGATTTGGAACGCTTGAAGAAAATCAGGTCTGCTATCATTTTGACTTTTGTATATCTCTTTATTGTTATAAGTTTATGCTCTCCTATTTCTACTATTTTAGTTTGTGGAACTATAAATTGCATATTTTATCCCTCTATGATCTTATTATTTAAGAACTACTGTAAACAATGTGGGTTTTCTTGCATTATTCTTTTGGGTGCCATTGAGTAGTTATCTCTACTATCCAAATAAAATTTTTAGTAGGCAATACCTTGTCACGGTTTTGTATAATTAGCTTGGCTTTCATCCATTATTTTCTCTTGGTTAAGAGGAAAACATGTAAAAAAAACTGCACAGGATGTAGGAAACTATGTCATATAGTTATGTACAGCATGAAAATGTTTATCTATTTAGTAGGACGTTGCTTGTTTCATTACTTTAATGGGAATTTATAATGCATCTTGATTAGAACCGAACAAACCGAACCGAACCGCACCGAACCGATTTGCAACGGTTCGGTTCGGTTTTGAATTGTAGGTGGTTCGGTTCGGTTGTTCAAATTTTGGTAAAAACCGACCCGAACCGAACCGTGCTCACCCCTACATCACTGGACTCTGTTATTGTACCTAATAATTGGCAGGATGCTAAGAAAGACCCAAAGTGAAAAACGACGATGCACGAAGAGCTAGGGGCCCTTGAGAAGAACCGCACTTGGGAGTTAGTAAAACTACCAAAAGAAAAGAGAGCAGTTGGATACAAGTGGGTCTTCACTGTGAAGCAAAATCCAGACGGACAGGTTGAGCGTTACAAAGCTCGTTTGGTGGCAAAATGATATAGTCAGACATATGGGATCGACTATGATGAGACTTTTGCACAGGTGGCAAAGATGAGCACTGCTCGGACCTTGATCTCTCTAGCAGTAAATGATGGATGGAAGCTACACTAATTAGATGTGAAGAATGTATTTTTTCATGAAGATCTGGTGGAAGAGGTATACATGGAAATTCCGCCAGGATTCAACACAGATCAGACAGTGGGCAATGTCTGCAGATTAAAGAAGTCTCTCTATGGACTGAAGCAGTCTCCCTGTGCTTGGTTCGACGGATTCAGGAGAGCTATGCTAGGTATGGGGTACCAGCAGATTAACGCCGATCATACCGTGTTCTTTCGACGAAATAAAGGTCACATCACCATGCTTGCGATATATGTGGATGATATGATTATTACAGGGGATGGTGAGAAGGTGATTGCCTAACTCAAAGTGAGACTGGATAAGGAATTCGAGGTGAAAGATCTTGGATTGCTTCGATACTTTCTTGGAATAGAGATAGCTCGAGGAGCGGAGGGGATTGTCCTATCGCAGAGAAAGTATGCACTGGATCTTCTCAAAAAGACAGGGATGTTAGAGTGTAAACCTACAACTATACCGATCGACCAGAAGTTCAAGCTGGGTGCTGAAGCTGGAGAACCAGTTGATCGTGATAGATACCAAAGGCTGGTGGACAGGTTGATCTATCTGAGTCACACACGTTCCGATATCTCTTTTGCAGTGAGCGTGGTGAGCCGCTACATGCATGATCCGAGAAAGGATCATATGGACGCTGCGTACCAGATTCTGAGATATTTGAAGAGTGCCCCCGGAAAAGGGCTGATATTCAGAAAGAATGGACATGTGAGTATGGAGGGTTACTACGACTCTAATTGGGCTAGCTGTGCTGATGACAGGAGGTCCACCTCAGGATACTGCATCTTTATAGGAGGTAACCTAGTCTCGTGAAAGAGCAACAGTCTGTGGTGGCGAGATTGACAGCTGAGGCAGAGTATAGAGCTATAGCCTTAGGAGTTGCTGAGTTGTTATGATTAAAGAGCATGCTGGTGGAGCTGAAGCTGGATCAGGAAGCTAAGATAAAGTTGTGGTGTGATAACAAGTCAGCTATCAGTATCGCCAACAACCCAGTGCAGCATGATAGAACCAAACACATCGAGATCGATAGGTTCTTCATTAAAAAGAAGTTGGATAGTGAACTACTGGAGCTAAGTCATGTTTCAACTAAGAACCAAGCAGCAGATTGTCTGACTAAGGGACTTAGGTCATTAGATATGATTAGAGGATGTGACAAGATGGGCTTAGTGGATATCTTTCGCCCATCTTGAGGAGTGTTGACATATGAGTAATATGTAGGGACTTATTTGTAAGTTGTATTTTGTAGGGCCTATATAAGCCCAAGAGATTTCATAATAAGAATTAGGGTTTCTCATATACTTCAACTGTTAGAACAGTCAGAATTTCATGTGCTCCTAAATAGCATCACGTAAAGGTCAGTGTTAGGTTCAATTTAAGATGAACACAGAACTGTCAAGAAGACTTCAGTTAGAATATAAGACTATCATTCTCAGCCCTCACCGCAACTTCGAACCTTTGGTGCCGTGGCATGGACTTTAAGAAGGGTATCAAAGTAACCCAGGTTACATGCCCCCTCCCCACAAAGTTGTGTGAATCAGATTTCACCCATGAAAAGGGCACTCAACCTGTAGGGGCATGTTAGAATATAAAACTATAACCCTCAAACCTCACAACTTCGGAGCATTGGTGTAGTAGCAGGGACTTTAGGAATAGTAAAACTCAAGGATCATTAGATTGATCAGGGCTATAGAATACTAAAAAAAATACAGGTTGATGTCTCAAGCATCTGGAACCATTTGACATCAGGATAACGTCATGTTCATTATTTTATGTAATAGGATATTTTCATCCCAGGGTTGTATCTGCACTGCAGCCCCTGATTTCTAAATTATACGAAAACAATTGGATTAATTTATCATCATTATATAACTAGCGCAGCACTCTCATCCTATATATACAAGTACTTTCTATTGTTGTAAGCATATACAAGAGAAAGAACCAACGGTTCACCAAATTAAAGAAAAAGAAGAACTTCATAATGAAATACAGTACAATGCATTAATCATTTATTCACATTATGCTTCAATGTAATCGTTTTCCTCAAGCCTCACAACTTCGGAGCATTGGGGTAGTGGCAGGGATTTTAGGAATAGTAAAACCCAAAGATCATTAGATTGATCAGGGCTATAGAATTCTTAAAAAATACAGGTTGATGTCTCAAGCATCTGGAACCATTTGACATCAGGATAGTGTCATGTTCATTTTTTAATGTAATGGGATAGTTTCATCCCAGGGATGTATGTGCACTGCAGCCCCTGATTTCTAAATTATACGAAAACAATTGGATTAATTTATCATCATTATATAACTACCACAGCACTCTCATCCTATATATACAAGTACTTTCTATTATTGTAAGCATATACAAGAGAAAGAACCAGCTGTTCACCAAATTAAAGAAAAAGAAGAACTTCATAATGAAATACAGTACAGTGCATTAATCATTTATTCACATTATGCTTCAATGTAATCGTTTTCGTTTCTTGTCATGACCATACACAGAGATAGGATTGTTCACAATAGAAGCAAGCTGTCACCCACTTTCTGAAAACAAAATTTCTACCCATATTTAATTAGCTATTTCCTGTTAGAATCAAGCACAATGGGAGGTGTGGTTCATATTTTCTTGTTCCAAACTTCTACTAAAAGCAAGGTTTCTGCCCAAATAATCTTATGATTCTTGAAATGGAAAGAATTTAAGAATTATTGATGAACCTGTAAATTGTTGGGGTCTGCGTAAGTATTGTTTCATGTGCACAGATAAACGAGCAAATACTAAACAGTCAAACCTGAAGAGAAAATATGCAGTTTATAATGCTAATTATTTCTGCGTTTGTGATGGGCGTGTGTGCATGTCAAGTATCTCTGTGCACCAAGCTTTATGTGTTTTGTAAAGCATGATATCAGTTGTGGCATATGCTTGAGTGAACAACCGAATAACGAAAGATGCTAAAAATTATTAAATAAGATATCTAACCAAAGCATCACATAAAATAGACTTTTTTTATCGTGTGTTCCGTATGTTGTCTAACCAAACAATCTAGCTGGCTACTCCAAGTCCTTAACGCGGTTCAAAATTGTGAACATCAAGTTTTGACATCAAAATGACTGGTTAGTGATAATTTTTTAACAGAAGTTTCTAAGTTAAATTTCTAGGCTCATAGGAGTATTTAAATTTTATAGTATTGACATTTTTACTTTTTTCATGAAATGTCTAATATAAAAACATCTAAACAAAAAAATATTCTAGACTTTTAGGAGTTTTTAAATTTTATTCTATTGTCGTTACCTTTTTCATATCATGTCCACATATACACAGCAATAAAAAGAAATGCAGATTCAATACACAATATTATATGCAAAGTGATGGTAAAATTAACATCTGAGTGAAAATAAAAGGAAAATGATAGGGGCACACCCCCAACCACATCCCAAACCACACCCCCTCTCTCAT
>BQKN01000042.1:843315-911869 GCA_022839385.1 Asparagus kiusianus
TAACAATTAACTCGTAACCTTAACAATTAACCCGTAACTTTAACAACCTCCCAATACAAACAACGAAAATAATAAAAAACAAAAATAATAAAATAATCCTCATCAATCATTTCAACTATCCTCTTGTTACATCATGATAAAGAGAGAAACAAAAATAATAAAATAACTCTCATCATATTTTAATAAAAAAAGAAAGAGAGAGAAGGGTATTATGGTCTTCACATGTTTTAATGTCTTGGGTTTTGTGTTTTTGGGGCTCAGAGAACAGATTCTTTATTTTTAGGGGTAAAACGCCCATTGACCAAGTCTTGGGGGTGGGAAGCACGTTCACTTGGCTTTTGGGGGCTGGAAGCATTTTTCCCTAAAAACTATAAAGGACTTGCAATAAAATTAAAGTTCATAAATAATGTACAAATAATTGTTAGGCAGATAATAACTGTTGTATCCACCCAATGACAGATGAAGATGTATGCATAAGAGACAAGTTGAAACATGCATCCAACAAATGCACACCTACAGCTCATTTCTCATACACTGAAAACTGCAGGATTTGATTCATTCCGTTAATATCTAGGTTAATTTCAAAATTCTGTAAATCAGTTTGCAGAATTTGGGTGGTTTCGCCACACTAGCTGCTAACAAGGTATCTGTAACATCCTTGCTCCTTTTGGGCCCAAGTTCTTTTGGAGCTCAAGACTATGAGCATGTTAGATCCCTCCCATACACTGACAAACAAAGACCAAAATGTAGTTTTCAAGATTGTACAAAGATTATAATACCTGCAGAAGTAAATAAGCAACATTTCCCCCAATCTACTCTCATCTTTCAGATATCAAAATGCATTTACTGATAGATGACCATTAAAGCAAGCATTGACTGTTTTTTTTTTGGGCGTTATTCGATAATCTGGAAATAACGACAAAAGTGAGCACTAAAAAAACAATCCTAACCTGTCAGATAGGCATCCAAATTACTAATTTCGGCACGCACCTTACCATATTGAAAAGTAAGTTTTGAATAAACAAAGTGGCAGATTATGCAGACCAACTTGATATCAACAATTTCAAAATGTAGAAGGCATCATACTGTAAAGTGAGTTAGATTGCATACTCTGTCTAAAGCAGTAACACCTGGCAATGTCCTTCCCTTGAGAAAATCCCACAACACTGATGCACTTTTGAATATTTTATACGTTGAAATAGTACTAGAGTGTCTAAATATTGCCTTGCAAGCCGCATTTCCAACGACAGTTACCTCACAGCCAGCTTTATTTATACTTTCAAGCATCAAAGCTAACTTAGATTCTCCATCTGCATCTTCCACTGATGGATCAAATTTTAGCGGACCAATCCATAAAACCTTCTGGAACGCGTCAGAAAAAAGATATAAGGAAACTAATATTGGCCTAATTAGAAAGCTAAAGTATCAGAAATAATATGGCTAACAGCACAATTCAGAACTTTCATGACTTCCTCATCACCTTCATAAACATACTCTCTTGCAAATAACATGAAATACCAGAAATCAAACACCCATATTTTACTTTATATCATTTTTCTACTTTGAACTAGATTGAGCACAATAATAAACTGAGATGTGCAATAGTTTAATTTATGAAATTAAGAAAAAATACTGGATGAATGGATAATGAAAAATGAAGAACATTATGCAAAAAAGAGCGAAAATTCCAATAATTCAAAATTTAGAAGGACAATACCCCACCACTGTGATATGAAATAGTCAGTCATTGTGTACCACAATCTCAATGTCATTCGCCCTTAGAGAGTATGTAACATAAAGGTTACAGGACAGACAAAAGAGAATCCCAGAGTTAGGAATGTCACCATTATCATCATCACCTGTTTGACGCATAACTATGCCTCAGAAAACCTGTGTTGCATGGATACATGTGCTGGTGCAGACACGGACACGAGTGCGAACATGGGACACAACAAATTTGTAAAATATATGATATGGGGACATAGTTATATGTGTGTGCTGAAATCAATAATATGTATGTATGTATGTATATGCATGTGTGTGTGTATATATATATGTTGAAATCAATAATTTATATTGTTTCTTATTCACATATTATGAGAAATAAAATATCTATAACTTTTTTATTTCTTTATTAAGCAGAATATAAGTCGAAAATCGCTCATTTTTTAACTGGATACCTAAAAGACCATTCAAATTATGAACTGGTATCGATTGAAACAAACCTGACCTGAGTCCAATGAGATGCAAAAATATGAGGCCGAGTCTAAGATATACGTCCAAGAAGGGTATCATCAGTGTTTCAAACTAAAACATATATTATATAATTGAGTACACATCTATATAAATGTATGTATATACTCAAGAAGTGTTGAGTGTCGGACACGGACACGGGCATGGTTAGGGGAAGTGTCGGACACGAATACGGGAGTCCAAATGAAGATTCCAGGTAACCTAGCGCAGAAAACTAACAGGGATGTGACCAATTGTTTGAAAAAAGCTTTTCGAAACTTGCTTCAAAACCTTTTTGAAGGATAATCACTTCGAAACTATCTGTATCCAAACCTGAACCTCTGCGGATAAGGTATCTTAAATCTCCATATCGCATACAAGAGGATACCAATGAGGAATTTGTTTGGATAATCTGAATCTGTTTACATTCATATGTAAACATGAGCAAAACTAATCCAAAACTGTAGAGTATAATGAATTTACAGCTTAGTTCTTCAGCGAACACCTCAAATAATGTCAGGAATATCATCATTAACATAATCACAAGCCTTAAAGTTCCCCTGGGCCCATTCCACTGATCCTAATTTCAAAATATGATAGTTATGGAAACATAATATAATAAAGTTTATTCTATAAAGAAGAACATAACTCTGAAAAGTTCTCCATGCTTATTAATCATTTGGTGATATTTAAACATCAACTTTAGATGGATTTTATCACGTCGTTTTCTATGAAGATGCAGAGATTTAAACTCTGGTTTATGAAGAGGCACTCTAGATAATTTTTAGTTCGCTTTATAATGAGGGTATTTAAAAACTCAGCCAATTTGCATAGTAAATGTTCCAAGTCTAAGGGTGGCTTCGAATCAGTTTAAGGAGTGATTTTTGTCTTAGAACGCTGTGCATGGACAATGTCCACCATATAAATGTAAAGCCTTGTCACAAAGCAACTTTGGGTTGTTAAGCAAAGAGCCAGAACAATGACTTGCATTAGAATCACATATTTTGTGATATCTCTTTTCTTTGATGCTGCGTGGTAAAGTCATGTACAGGAACCAAATTGGGCAGGAACACTTCTAGTTATAATTCTATTAAGACAAAATGGTAACGAATGAATTGAAATTTAACTCCTGCCACTTAGTATATTTTCTAGATGAGAGATGATAGTCATAGACTATTGATCATTTCACCTAACTCCACAGAATATGAATTAATATGGGAGACTAATAAGTAGAGTTAATGCTTCGTTGAATGCTGAAGCAGAAGATAGAGCGAGGTATACAGTCATATAACAAATTAAATAGATTTTTCTTTCTTATAGTTAAGAGATAATGAGCTTAGTGTATCATAGTATAGGTACAGAGGTACTATAATGAAGTAACCATACCTTGCATTTTGAAAGCAAAGCAAAAATCTTCTCCAACGAAACCGGACCAAGATAAAGAGGTGTCCAACCTAACAAAGGAAAGCTTCAATGGTAAGACAGGAATTAGTTTTGTTCAATATGCATGTGTATGAATAGGTGCACAGACTAGAGAACTTTTTCATTCATAGGCTTAGAAGGTAACACGTCTCTGTTGCCATGAGGGATATGGCTAATCACAATGTCAAAGGTGAAAGGGAAAATGCTGAATGGGGAATAAAGCTATGACAAGGCATGGTGTGTACGGATGAACTCTCACCTTCCGTCTCATGAGGTCTGTGTGTGTATGTAGCACAAGATAATAGCAAAATAATGTTTCTTCTTTTTCCAGTTTATCTGCTAGAATGAGTGGCATGTAATGTTTCACTGAGAAATAGAAAAAATTTAAAATCCAAACATTTCTATCATTGTTTAATGTTTAAATCTTTAAGATTGACAATAAGTTCCCATCTCTTTGCATTATAATGGGTGAAGTTACTAGGAATATATAGAATGAGGCCACATGGTGTCTCATCTTTATATATGGCACTGCATCAGTTCATGATACTAGCGAAGATAATTTTGAAGCCGAAGGGGGACAAAAGCTTTAATTTAAAGCTTACAGCATCAGTAGGATGACGACAGGAATATTTAGGGTATAACTTTAAGAGAATTATGAGAGAAAAAGGTTGCATTTCGCATTAATGGCCAAGAAATAGCTTAGCTCATCAATTTCACTTAGGATCAATCACAATTTAATGACTTATGATTGCATGCCTGATGCTGAGGCTCATAAAATCAAAGTGGAAACTTCAAGTGGAGAAATGATTCCGGCGAATTATGACAGAACAAAGGGAAATTTTTAAAGATTGCTGCGCAACCAGCTATGCTGCAAAAATCTGCATGCTGGCAATTTCAAGAAAAATGAAGGTAGAGATATGAGAATTCTGAGATTGCTCAGTAAAAATATGCTGAAAAATAGGATAAGATAAATCTTTCATATTATGCCGCTTACTGCCTTTTCTTTCACATCTTCCTCTACTTAAGCAGCTTCTAAGTTATTATTTAGAATCATTTTGATATGCAATCCTGGAGGATATTAATACAATTTTCTCCACATTATTGACAATGTTGACCTTAAATTAATTGAGGACAATTTGCATTTAATCTTTGTAGAGCATTTGATTCTTAATATTTGATCTACTGGAATTAAGTAAGGACAATTTGCAATTAACCCACGCTCCTGAGTCATCGCTTTAAACATTAACACCTCTTTAACTGTAGAACAGCTTTAGCTTATATACTTATTTTATAATGCTTTTCTTCAGAATGTATATTATGCTGCATTTAAAGTGCAAAATGCATGTTAACATCGGGAATAAATACCAAAAGAAAAATGGCTAAAAAAGTTCTAGTTCATCTTCCAATTACTCAAATAAAATATGCATGTACTCTTATACATAAATTAATTCAAGCATACAAAAACATAGAATCTTATGCACGTGGAGCTGAGCACACAACACACGCGCAAGCATGTTCATGCACATAACAATGTGATGTATAATTGAAGCAGAACTCATGACATCTTCCTTGTCATTAAACCTTTCGCCAAACTTGATAAAGTAAATATTATCAAAAGTTCATTTAAGGAGATATAGATTAATTACCAGCCATTATTCCATCAGAACGAAACAACTGCAAACTCTCTGGGTTGTGATTATCAGCACACCACAAGTCATCTGGATAATATATTGGTATTCTCCTATTGTGTGCAATTTGAATCAATTTTAATGCCTCTCCAGCAGCATCTTGTTCAATAAGGCATGACGGGACGGATACACCCAAAGCATGCATAGTTTGAAATGCCAATTTCCCGATAAAAATTAGGCCATCACATGTAGAAGCTAGAAGATGCAAAGCAGGTGCTTTTTCTAAGAAATTCCCCCCACCAATCTGCACCAGAATGTGCTCTTGTTAGGCCTTCTCTTTGTACATGGACAGGATTAATAACAGTATCAAAAATCACAACCCCAATTCAGAGAAGTTTAAATAAAGTGATTTTCATATTACTCTACTGGAAATAGGTGACTCCTAGTGCGGAACAAGACCACAGGATATATAAACAAAAGTTGCTCCTAGTACGGAACAAGACCACAGGATATATAATCATAAATATTGGTCAAGCCAACCTAACTGCTCATTTTGTCATATAAATGCAAGCATAGGCACCAGATAGAATCATTACCCCAAAAAAATGAAGTTGTTCAATATTGGATTAGAATTAACCGTTTATAGTTCACGCTCAAATATCAAAAATAAGTTTCAATTCAGCATTTGCTCGTATCTATTTCCACAATATGTATGAAATAGTTAACAATATGCTGTCATTTGATTCTTTGGTTGTATATAGTGCCTCGAACTTAACGCAGGTTACCTAGTGAACCTTTCCATCTTCCGGATCCATGAGAACTTTGTCAAACTTAGGGGAACTGAGAATGTCTCAGCAGCTTCACAAGCTTAAATTGCATTAAGAATAACATAGGTCTTCTTATCTGCCGCCTAACTGAGTTTAAGGTGTATTTTGGCCCAGATGGGCCTTGACCAAGACCTTGGTATCATACTCTGGCTTGTATTATAACAAAGGCCAACATACAAGTTGGAAAATGACTACCATTATGATAGCAAAATGGGCATGCATCCATTAGAAGGTGCAACAGGCAACAGCAAAGACTAAAATCTGAAATAAGAAAACATATCTATTTTACAAACATCTTCAGGGACCCATGAGATATGTCTCACAAAGTCACAACATATAAAAGCATGGCGATGAAAATTATATGATCCTAATGAGAAACGTGATACTGTCACGTGAAGAGGGGCATGCCTTAACTATCAAAGTTAAAACTGATATATAAGGGCTTGTTTGGCAATTCACCCACTAACTTGGATAAGGGCACTAACTTGGATAGAGGCTTAAGTTGTGTTTGACAAAAAACTAGTTCAAGATTAGACTAGTTTTTTCAGTTTAAAAAAGACCCTTATCTAGGTTATCTTTGGAGTTCGGACCACCCCAACCTTGGTCCAATCCTAACCTGGTTAAGGCCATAGCTGGATTAGTGTGAAGTTGCCAAACAAACCCAAGACTCTGTAACCATTGTGCAGCATTGGAAAATTCATTTTATCTAATAATGCTCGACAGGCTAAACTGATCGGGTAGCAGCACGGTCCTCTGAGATTACCCAGGGGAAAACAAACTGCATCTGAGCATGTAAGTCCTATTTTAGCAACATCTAGAAAGCTTTCCTTAGAGGTACAGGCCAAAAGGAACATAATAATCCTAAAGAAAAAGGAAAACACCAGGCACAAAGGCAAAGAAATTGAGTTTGGATCAAATTGTTGAATTCAAAGGAACACCGAAAGTCAGATTTGATAAATGGTAATATTCACAAACCATTTCAAATTCTTAGCAGGGATGACTGAATCATCAAACAGGGCAATTTAAAACTTAATATGTAAGCATTTACTTTAATAGTCAAAAGAAAATTTGTTTCCGAACAATATTTGTAATTCAGAAGAAAGAAAGGTTTTATTTGGTTATCCAGAAATTCACTTAAGTAAGAGTAAGCCTCAAAACTCCAAACAAAAGATGGTGTTCAGAAACACCTTGCATGTCAAAATATATTGAACTCCATCCTTAACAAATGTTGGCATACCTAACAAAGCCTACAGATACAAAAAAGAACTAAGCTGATCTTCCTTAGATGTCCGAAAGCTGTAACACAGAGCTCAGGATGAAAACTTAAGGATTCAGTAACAAACTTAAGAATCATATTGTTGGAGATATTCCAGTATCATAACAATCAACTGTAGAAGAATATAGTCCGGTACATAAAATTACAATAGACTATGGCTGAAGAAAACAAATTCCTGAAGTAAGATTGCATATAAACTATTTAAATCAGACTCGACCATAGTTGTTAACTGCATAATTTAGTTCCACTCTAGGTATCCTAATGAAGAGAAATGAAGTGAGCAGAAAAATCCAACCTAGCTTTAGACAAGTGGTAATACTAAGCACTGCAATGAAGTGTACTCCAGTGGTGCTATTTCATCTATTACAAATCAGTAATTCAAATGACGGCAAATTGTTAGAAGTTAGATATTTGCAGGACAACTCTATCTTAAACCTAATATACACCTTTCCCCCTTTTAAGCTCATGTTAAACAAATCTAATCCAATTGTAGTCTCACCAACAAGTAAAAGGAAAAATCTTGAGTTCTAGAGTCGCTATTACTAAATGAGGATGCCCTCGATACTACAATCACGATAGTGAACTTATTAGTCCTCAAACATTTGTCTTAGGCTTAACTACAGCAAGAGATATGCTTCAGTTTATGAGGAAAACATATTGTTCATAACCTACCTTGATTGTTACACAATGGAACCATAAGTCTGACGACTCTGACATATTCATCAAAAATTACATTAGTGGTAGAGTTGATCAAAAAGAAAAGAGAACTATACTTGAAGAGGAAGAGTATCCCTTCACACATCTAAATGAAGCTCATGGCAACAGTAATTATGTTTATTTCATCAAAAACGGAAAAAAAAACAAAGGCTAAAAGAAAAGAGGTTCATATCTAGTCAACACAGTTTGTAATAGAAATTTAAAAATGTAATGAGGAGGCATATACAATTGCAAAATATGGTTGTCTGGTTATCTTCCTGGCTTCTATTAATTGCAATAGCTTCTCTTCAAAATGGAAACCTGCAACAGATGCATTACAAAACCGCGAGATTCCAACAGTTGATGCAAGAATCTTATGGGATAAGGAGAAAGCATCATTAACAAAGACATAAGCTCCTGATGATAATTTTCTAGAAAAATCTGTGCAATTAGTCAGTTCTTCTCTGAACTTCGATAAATTTGGAAGAAGGAGAACATCTGATTTCTTGATCTTTTCTTCTGTAGATTGCATGAGATCGGAAACAATATTTGCTGGCACGACTTCAATGTTGAGAAGCTTGGATAGATGGTCTGTTAAATGAATAAGCAATAAACAAGCGAGAAACTCAAAGTTACAAATCCATGATCGAACTCAAGATAAAGTAGGAGGCTCTACGATATATAAATAAAATGCTTGTTCATGCTTCCTCTACATCATATAACCTTAAATCCTTATACAAATTAAAGCAAAACACAGACAATAAACATGAAACATGTTTTATGCTATTGAAAATTATAAATGAAAAACAAGAAAGGCACAACCAAACTATGAAAACACTAGTCTTATTTAGAAAAGAAGTCCTTTTGCAGATGAGTGCAACTGACCTGCAAAAGACTCGGTCGAAAGAAGGTTCGAGTCACTGGAATTACCCCAATTGCTAATCAGCAGGACTTTAGCCCCAGCAGTATGCAAATATCTGATTGTAGAAAGAGCACTGTTCAAAAATAGACTATTGATGCCCAGTTGTTCCAGTAGGAGAGATGAATCAAGTCGCACAACGGCAACTTCACCAGAGAGCTTTTCAATGGGAAACTTCCTAAGAGTTTGTACATGCAGAAGTAAATTATCACTGGAATCACAGTTTTTTTCCTAAATACAATGTAAACAAAGGCAGAGGTCGATAAGGCTAGTCTTGAGGAAAACCAACTAGTTATGTGATACAAAGAATAAGCCTAGGCATTAAGTTAATGGATGCTGAAAAAACTAGTCAACTTTTAGTATCTTTCTATATTTGTAGTAAGATCAAAATGCACCGAATGAGATATTTCTCATATATAAAAATATGTCATAAAGGAAGAATTTATGCTTCCTCATGCCCCAGGACAAAAATTGGGAACATGAAATCATTTGGCTCTTTGGGTTAGTTTTATGCCACAGCGGCCATTGAGTGCTATCGGAATTTACAAGACCTTAAGGTTGCATTAAGAGCTCTGGACTCTTTCACGGCACAGTTAACTTTGAAGATTGGCTAATTGCGTTTGTGATATTCAAGAGCCTCGCTGCCTTACTGAAGAAGGGAGGCTTAGTTGCACACAATATTCCCTTTAAGAAGGTTCAATTCGGCCCTGCTCTTCATACTAAATACAAAAATTTTAAACCAAAACGCAGAGAATTAGTTTCATCTAAAGCTTTGATGGGAAAATAAAATGCTAAGGTGATGATGAAAGAAAAATTCTTTAAGGACCCAAATATGGGACCAATAGGGGGGACAAGTGAGGTGTCCCCCTCTTATTGGATAATGAGTTGGTCATCATTAATGATGCCAAACTCATTATCTAATAGGAGGGGGCACCTCACTTGTCCCCTTTATTGGTCCTATATTTTGGGTCCCTGTAGCAAAGCTCATGATGAAAATAGTGTTTAATGAGCTCTGGCTTCAAAAGCCATGAACTCCTAATATTAAAAGATGAGATTGAATGAACTGACGATGAAAAGCTGATGCTCATCAAAAACATAATCATTGAATACTGAATCATGTCCTCAAAAGGGCTGGAGAGCTTTGTAAGAATTATTTGGCTTCACCGCATCTGCTGGATTGTTATCAGCAAAAATAACTTGTAGAGAATATCTGTTCAACTCAATAAAAGTTTAACAGCAGTTTCAGGTTGACATCTTTTTATTTACTCTCGCTAATTCTGATTAGCGCTACAATTTCCAACAATGATACCCCCTGATTATCAACAAAATTAGATCTTTCTAAACCCTAATTCTAAATTAATTACTGTCACCATTTCTAACCCTCCCAAGTAAATGAATCACCTCTCTTTGAACCCAGCATTTCTCAGCGAAATGCAGCTTCCGACCAAAGTTAAGCCTTCGAACACCTAGATACAAAGAAATTGGAGAAATTTCAGAATAATATGATAATACGTTTTGAAAATGCAATGCATCATCAAGAAAAGTCGGCGACATTACTCTTAGAATGATAGCACAAAGGCTGCGGCTGCAGCGATTGCGAGCTTGGATTGTGAAGTAAACTGAGGGGGTGATTCATCCCTCTGTGCTCGACGACAGCGCCGGCGGCGGACGGGGGCAGAAGACGGCGGAGAGCAGATAGCTGCCGCCGCCGCTGGTGTTTTAGGGCGTAATTGGTGAAGGGAAGACTGTGAATTATCTTTGATATCTTTTTCACCCTTCACGTTATATCATCCCTTCTCACTCTCACTGCTGCGGATGTATTGCCGCATGCGAGAATTTCTGTGAGAGCTTCTTCTGACAGATAACAAGAATTAAAAAATAATTAAAAAAATGAGGCGCTACACTGCATTGTGGGCTACGTTTCTAACCACAATCCTGTCTTGTTACAGTGCATTGGGGCTCACATGAGAATTTTTTAAAATTCTCATATAAGCCCTAATGTAATGTAGCAAGAGAGGAGTGTCTTTGGAGGTGTGGTAGGGGGTGTGATTTTAGCATTTTCCTTAAAAAAGGGATAATGGTTTTTTCACCACTCCACTTAAATATTTTAAAGGCCTGTTCGTTTATTTCCTAAAAACCAAGAAATGGAAATGGAAAAGGTGGAAATATCAAAATAATACATTTCTTCCATTTCCATCCCTAAAACTCACCCACAACATCCAATAAAATATTATTTTCATCCAATAACTCATCCACATCATCTAATAAAATATTATTTTCATCTAACCACTCATCCACCACATCTAATAAAATATTATTTTTATCAAACAACTCATCCATCACATCTAATAAAATATTATTTTCATCCAAACATCACTCAACTCATCTCTTTTCATCATTTCAAATCACTCACATCATCGAATAAAATATTATAACAATTCACCTCATCTCATTAACATTTCATTTCTTTGTTTTCATTCCAAAAAGTTGTGAAAACACTTTTCTTAATCTTTCTTCACATCATCCAATAATACAATGACAACTCATCTCATCTCATTTCATTTCTTATTTTTTAGAATGAACCAAACAAAAGAAAACAACAAAACTACAGGAAATAGGTTTCTTATAATTCATTTCCTTATTTTTTTGGCCAACCGAACAACATCAAAACTAGTTTTCTTAAAAAATCACTCACATCATCCAATAATAATGTGACAACTCATCTCATCTCATCTCCATTTCTTTGATTTCCTTTTTTTTAAGCCAACCAAACAATTCAAAAACCTATTTTTCTTAAAAATAGTTTTCTATTTCTTTGTTTTCCCATTTTTTTTAAGGCAAACGAACAGGCCCTAAGCGGTGAAAAATAGCATTTTGATACCATAAGTTAAAAAATAATATTTTAATATTTTAAATTGTAAAAACTAACATTTTATATACCCTGTTGTTTTACTACATTTACACTTAAATATTCTAAGTTGTAAAAAATAGCGCTTTAATACTCTAAGTTGTAAGAAAGTAACACTTTAATGTTCAAAGGCGTAAAAATAGCATTGTACCACCTTTTGTTAGTTGTCAAGACAATTTCCTAAAAATATACTAATGAAAACTAATCAAAGGTACTGATATGCAAAAATTTTATAACGTTGAATGTTAAAGCACTACTTTTTACGACTTAGCCTAAAGAAATATGTTTTTATGACAAATTGTTTGGATTTTTTTTTTTTAAAATATACTATAGAAAATTGATGAACATGTTGGAAATGTTGTTTTAGCATGACAGTATATCCAGGATATCTTACCCACGCATGCGGGCATTACACAGTATACTTATGCGCATTACATAGTATACTTATGCGTAAAAAATATTTTGAATACCTTGGTAATCAATACTAATATCAATAGTGGAATGCCTACGATCATACTATTAAATTAAAATCCTTAATTATAAATCGCTTAAAAATCCTTAATTATTTGTGTTTTCTCAAAAACATTATTTTTGAGACATAGTTTCTCTTGATCTATCTATTGCTATTATTATATTTAAAAAAAACCACACTTTTGATTCTACCCATTAAGATTTGTACTCTTTTCAATGGAGAGAGAGAAGAAAAGAAGAGATTCGCTATAACTTTAATTGCAGTGAATCCTCCGACTGTTTAGCTAGAATAATGATATTAATTCATTCAATTATTTTTGTATCACGAAAATTGTTAAGTATAAACTACTCTCAAGAGGATGCCACGTGTCGATGAGCCAACACAAAGTTGTTTCACCGACCCGAGTCTCACAAGTACTGGTTCCCCCTCCTTGAAGCGCTTTGAAGACCGAGGAAAAAGGCGTTGTCACTCGAACCTTCTCAAGTGACGCATCTTGAACCATGAGGGAACATATCTGCTTTGTGTTCCTAAGCGATGTCAGCTGATCATCGTCACATTAAATGCATGACCATAGTCATCATTACTCCTCCGCAGAAGTCATAATGACTCATCGGATCACACCAGTACCTTAGCCATTCTCTCACCGCTGCATTAAATGCAAGGATGACTCAGATTATCCACTGCTAACACATGTAAAGTGTTGGCTGACTACGCCGAATGTATGGACCTTGTTGAAATTACTCAAATACCATTGTCAGTTCACTATAAATAGGCAAATTATCTTATGCATGAAGGTTTGTTATTCTCTACATCAGAAAAACCAAAAAACTACATCTTTGATACATTTTCCCCTTAAAATCATCCCTAACTTGATCGTCAAAGATACTATCGGAGAACCTAACTCTAACCCTCTAACATTTCATATTTGTGCAAGAATCTTCTTCTGCTCAAAGTGATTTGCCATCAAAGAAAATTGAGGGATCCTAAGCTCTTCCAAATCCACCCTAACCAGCATAATTAAGTTTCTAACATTAACAATTATAATAAATAAAGGTTTCAATATGATTTATTTATTGGTAATTGCATACTAGTCTCTTAAATTATTCTTAATCATCAAGTAGTCCCTCAATTCTCAGTATTTGCTTATTCATCCCTCAAATATATAATTTTCTTGCAAATTCATTCCTTTATTAGGGAATATGTTAATTGCTCTAATTGTTTGTATTTTCTTGCAAATTTGTCTCTTAACCCAACATCTAAAATTACCCAAAAGCCCTGAGTTTTCCACATGGGGTTTTCTCTAACTTTATTTGGAAATACGACTGTTGGGAAAAGCTCTGGACTGGGTTTGAGGAAGCTCCTAACCATTGGAGAAGAAGAAGTTATGGTTTTGGATCTTAGTTGGAGCAGATTGCGGGTATACATCATTATTTTGGAATGTGTTAATTAGGTTCTACATGATAAGGTTAATTATGGATGGGAGCATAATAGTGATTTTGTTCAAGTTAACAAATCTCCACTCTTATAAATAACCGCCAAACAAGACGGTAAATTTTACTAAAAAATCTTATAACATAAAATTCATATAGCAATTAGTTTCTTCAATGTCTTAAATCTAATAATAATAGATGACATAAAATTCTTATGACATACAAAAGAAAAGAGAAAAAAATTCTTATGTTAATCCCTAATGACTATATAAAACGAAAACTTTATAAAAAATTTAAAACTCTCTCCATAAACTTGCAAAGATAACCACATTTAACTATTAGGTTGCTCAATGCTTATTATTTTGAAATTAATTTATCAAATTATTGAATAGCTATTACATCCCCAATTCTTCAGTTAATTTGGTATTGGCTCCAATCAAGAGTAAATTCCCTCTAATTACAAATTATATCATTAATTTGAAGGACTAATTTCAAAATAACTTAAGAATTAAGGTACCTAATAATAATTTCAATGCTTTGACGAACTAATCACAAAATATGAAAGATTTAAAGGATTAATGCAAAAAATATTGTAATCAATTATTTTTTGTTAATAAATTAATTAATTCAATAATTTGGTATCAATTAGTTGGCTAATATTTACATGTCCAATGCATATTATGCTTACAATGCAAATGTCCTCTAAGCTTCTTTCTATTCTTCAGTTGTCAACCAATTCTAATTGTAGGGTCAAAATTGTTTATCTCAACAAGCTGTCGATAAACGCATCCAATTGAGATAGTAACTTTGTCTTGTATATCGATCACGTCAAATTCACTCCACGGGAGAGGGTTTTATTTTTATGTGGATTCATAATTTCTAATAGACTCAAGAGTATATTGTTAATTATCCTTACTAATGAAAGGGACCTTCGATTAGGAGTTAATAAAAAATCATCAAAACAAGAGAAAACACACAAAGCAAGAAAATATAATAATATTATATTTTTTATGATAATATATAATTAGAGGCATACCGCTAGTGTACAAATTTTCATGTAAGATCCTAGACTAGAGATATGGCGATTGAAATTTGGGTTCGGGTTTGACTTGGAGAAATGAAATAGAACTTGGATTTTTGCATCTAATTTAGCGTCGTAGAGGTCAAACTTGATTTGGTACAGTTTAATGACATGGAGGTCAATTTGAAATTCAGCCCAATTTTAATTATGTGGAGGTCAAATTTAGAATATTATCCAATTTAATAACGTAGAGGTCAAATTTAAAATTTTGCTCTAGTTTAATGACATAGTGGTCAAATTTGATATTTTTGCTCTAGTTTAACGACGTAGAGGTCAAGCTTGGTATTTGCCACTTTGGTGATTTAAGAGGTCAATTTTGGTATATTCCACTTTAGGGACGTGGAGGTCGAATTTGGTGTTTATTCCAGTTTAACAACGTAGAGGTCAATTTTGATTTGAAACCCAGTTTAACAAAGTAGAAGTCAAATTTATAATTTATTCTAGTTTAACAAAATAGAGGTCAAATTTGGAACTTTATTCCAATTTAAAGATATAGAGGTCAATTTTGATTTGAAACCCAGTTTAACAACATAGAGGTTAAATTTGGAATTTATGCTAGTTTAACGACATAGGGGCCAAATATGGAACTTTATTCCAATTTAATGATGTAGAGGTCAAGCTTGGTTTGGCCCAGTTTAACGACATGGAGGTCAAATTTTATTTGACCCAGTGAGTGACGCGAAGGTCGAGTTTGATTTGGGGTCTAGTTAAACAATGTAGAGGTCATATTTGATTTTGTTGTTCGAATTGTGTATTTTTATCTAGTTTAATGATCTAAGGATGATTAAACTTATTCTGCCAGCTGCGCCACCCGTATCTTTCTCTATAGGGCCCCAATGTGATCAACCCAATAATGTGGGTGCTGGAACTAAAGGAGTGGCAAATAAAGCATGACAGGAAAGAAGAGACCTGCTACTGATTCTAAAAGGGGGATTATAATAAACTTGACACATTCTCAGGCACAAGCGGTGATGGAAAACAATGAACAAGACAGGGACATAACTGGAACTGACAACCACAACGTGAATTTAGGTGTCATTACATCCTCGGATGTAAACACTATGATAGTGGAGGACCCAAAGAGTAAACCTCCTGACCCATCAGGGGGTGACATGGAAACTTGATTCCTCCTTTATTTTTGGTTTTTTAATGGCTGGCAAAATTCTTTTTTGGAAATGTAGAGGTGTAGGAAGCAGAGAATTTCAATGTGTAATACATGCTTATCTTGCTTCTGACAATCCTGATATGTTAATCTTAGTTGGAACGAAGGCGAACCCGATAAAGGCTCCTAGTCTACTTCGATCACTCAATTACAATGAGTGGTTTCTTAAAGAAGGCAAAGGGAGGTCGTGTGGTATTTGGATAGCTTGGCAAAATAAAAAATTATGGGTCTCCATCCTCAACACTGATTTGCAATTTGTTCATATGCGTATTAGTAACAATAATGGTCAGGAGTGGCTTTTGACTGTTATGTACTGCAATCCTAATGAGAATCTCAAATGGGATGCAAGAAATAAAATTCTTGACCTGAGCATAACTATTAACTCCTCGTGGATGTTGTTAGGGGACCTAAATGACATTACGTCCAGGCATGAGAAGATTGGTAGGAATAATAAATTTGATCGCAGGAGTGCTTTGAATTTTAGTCAATGGATTGATGGTTGCAAGCTTATGGATATTGGAGTAGTAGGACCCAGATTCACTTGGAGGGGGCCACGATTTGATGGACTCCCCGGAGTTTTCAAATGACTGGACAAAGCTTTATGTAACTCTTCATGGCGAATGATGTTTGCTGACAGTTTCTTATGAATTCTTCCCCACACTTATTCGGATCACCATCCTATGTTATTGTCTTCGAATGCTGATATTATTACATAGGGATGTCGGCCATTCTGTTTTGAAGCTATGTGGCTAGATCATCCTGAATTTAAGAGAATGCTAAAAAAAGAATGGGAAGCAGGGGAGGGGATTAACCTTGCACTCCATCACATGCCTATGAAACTAGCTTAATGGAATAAATTTGTATTCGGCCATCTGAAATATAAGAAGAAAACCATTATGACACATTTGAAAGGGATTCAAAACATCATGGATAACGGCTGGAACCCCTTTTTGGACAGAGTGGAAAGAAAACTACATCTTCAACTAGCAGAACTCTTGAAATATGAGGAAATTCTATGGTTCCAGAAGTATAGGGGTTCATGGATTAGAGAGGGGGACAGAAATACCAAATTCTATCACACAAAAATAATATGTCAGAGACACAAGAATCGGGAATTGCAGCTCAAAAATGAGAGAGAGAAGAATGAGTTTAAGAACAGGGTGAGCTTAAGGAAATGATGATAAACTTTTATAAAAAGCTTTACTGTGAGGAGGATTTAGGGGCGGTGACTGTCGTGCCTACACATCACTGCTTCCCTAATCTTACAGCTTATCTCCAGGAGGACTTTCATGATAATATTTCGAAGGAAGAGGTGCAAGGTGTTGTGTTTTGTATGGGGCCCTTTAAAACTCTGGGGCTAGATGGCTTTCCAAAAAAAAATTCCAAAAAAATTGGGACATGGTGGAGAGCAATGTCGTCAGTTTCATACGGGAAGTTACCATGCAGACATATAGAATATAGGAGGTAAACAAAACCCAACTTTTTCTCATTCCTAAAAACTCTTATCTGGAATACGTTTCCTAATTTCATCCCATATCATTATGCAACATAACCTACAAGATTTTATCTAAGATTATTATGGAACGGATTAAGCCCCTGATGAGTAAACTTGTCGGCCCCTTTCAAACAAGTTTTGTTCTCGGAAGAGTTATCCAAGATAATATTTTGTTGCTAAGAAAATTTCCCACTCGATGAATAAAATAAAGGGGAAGAAGGCATACATGCTTATTAAAGTGGATCTTGAAAAAGCCTATGACAGGCTCTGATGGAATTTTATACAAAAAATACTAAATGAAATTAGGATACCTGAAGCATGGTGTGATATTATTATGAAGTGCATCACTACTACTTCACTCTCGGTCTTGTGGAATGGTAATACTACTTCGGATTTCAAGCCCTCCAGGGGTATAAGGCAGGGTGACCCCCTCTCACCCTATCTTTTCGTCATCTGCTTAGAAAAACTCACACATGTGATTATGGATTGTGTGCAGGCCAATAAGTGGAGTCCTATGCCTTTGGGCGAGAAGGGCCCAATCTCACATTTAATGTTTGAAGATGATCTAATCCTTGTTGCTGAAGCAAACAGGGAGCATGCGGAGTGTATATGTCAATGTCTGGAATTTTTTTGCAAAGCGTTTGGGTAAAAAGTCAACAGACAAAAGACAAATATTATGTTCTCAAAGAACATTGATGAAGCTGTGGCAAGTAATATCCTTCTGTATAGCGAGTTCTCCAGAACAGATGATTTAGGGAGATATCTTGGTATTAATATTACCAATGGCAGGAGAAAGGTCCAACGATATAATGATCTATTGGAGAAGATATCGCATAAATTCACGGGATGGAAAGCAAGTTGCTTATCTATGGCGGGACGAGTGACCTTGATTAAGTCTATCACGACAAGTATGCCTATTTTTAACATGCACACGGATAAGCTTCTAGTGACGATATGCAATGCTGTTGAACAAAAACAGAGAGCATTTATGTGGGGCCATGATCCAGATAAGAGAGGTTTCCATCCTATATGGTGGAACCGGATTTGTACTCTAAAACAAGTGAGAGGACTCGGTATAAAAAAGTTGAGCATCATGAACGAGGCCCGTCTCTTTAAATTATCTTGTAGGAGCTTACACGAAACAGAGGGCTTATGGGTGAAGGTTCTGAAAGCAAAATATGGCCACCGGACTAACTGGAGGCGCCTTGCTATTGCCAAACAAGGAGACTCAGATACATGGAGGTAGTTGGCCCCTATTTGGAACAAAGGTCTACATCATATGGTTTGGTCTATTAAAGATGGAAGGGATGTTAGATTCTGGCTCGACAGGTGGACAGACCTTGATGTCTCACTTATACAGAAAGCACTACACCATATCCCTCATGAAAAGGTAGCCACCACCGTGAGCGACTTTGTCACAAGTGAAGGTAATTGGGACTGGAATGTTTGAAGGATTGGGTTGATGAAGAGGCACTTGGAGCTATCAGCGTCGTTTCGCCACCAATAACGAATGCTAGAGGGGATAGCCTGAAATGGAAACACAATGCAAAGGGTCTCTTCACTGTTAAACAAGCATACGAGTGACTGGATCCCTATCAGTCCACACAACTACACCTCATTTGGAAAGATATCTAGAAGCTTCCCACCACAGAACGCATCCGACTGTTTTTGTGGAGAACAATGTAGGATGCTTTGATGACAAATGGCAACAAATATCAGTGGTTTGGAGCAGAGCCTTATTGTGCGAAATGCCCAACACATGTTGAAACTCCAATACATGCTTTACGTTATTGTGTGCAAGCTCGTGAAATCTGGAACCTCTTCATCAATTACCCGCATCATGATACCTTCTCTGCATGTAACTTGGAAGAATGGTTTAAGTGCAATTTGTATGACCTACCTAAAGCTGTATGGGATCCAAAATGGACTGTTAAATGGAGTGTCATTCTCTGGGAAATCTGGAAATAGAGGAACAATGAAATTTTTGAACCAAACTTCAAGAGGTCGATAAACATCCGGGGTTGCCTTGAATGAAAATTCTTGCATATTGTGGAGGCATGGGAGAATGGTAAAAATGCAAAAGCAATCCTGTCGATGAAATTGATGCATGGGAGCCCCCAATGGAGGGGTACTTTAAACTAAACGTGGATGGAACCTTCAAATAGGATGAACATTTGGGTGGTTGTGGAGATATTCTCTAGGACTCACAAGGGAGATGGATTGTGGGATTTTCCAAGAAATTACGATGTAAATATGCATTTGTGGCTGAATTATGGGGGCTTTTGGAGGGTCTTTCAATTGCTTGGAACATGGACATTCAACGTTTATACATCTTTGTCAGACCCTAGAGGGGGGGTGATTAGGGTCTTATGCTAATCTAATCCTAATTAAAAGCTAATTAAAATTATGTTGATCAATTTGTTCTTGCAAGAGATAGATATGAGTAAGAACAATAAGAATATGCACAGATAAAATATGAGACAAACAAAACACAAACACACGATATGTTTACGAGGTTCGGTCACCACGACCTACGTCCCCGCTCCTCACCTCAAGGAGATATCAACTATCACAATCCGGTTTGGAAGCTGGAACTTCTACACACTCGGTTTACAAGATCACCGAAAACTCTCATACTACACAAACACAATGCAATCACACTTTATACACTAAGTGTAGGAACGTAGCCCGTGTCCTCCTCCTCAAGTGCTCGATTACAACCACTCCCTGGGTTCGTCAATCGACGCCACTCCTATTGGATTCGACCCCGTCTCTCGCCTCACACTTCTCTCGGTGTACAAGTGTATTACAAGTGATTCTCACAAATAAAAGTTAAGTATAATGATTTGTTCTCAAATAACAAGTGAGAACACAATGAAGCTCACACTCACTAAATCACACACCACAACCCACACTATATGGTATGAAAATATTAAGCTCAATAAGTGTGTGTGATAACAGTGAAAGAAACTCAATAAATATAGCTAAATGAAATGAAAATGAATTTATAAGCTATATAAGAGTTTAGAAGACTTCTCAAACAAGAAGAACAGTAGAGGTGATTCCAATAAGATTTGAATGCCACTTCTTGTTGTAGAAAAACTTCTCTTGAAAACGGATTGATGAAATCAACTATTAAACAGCTCTTAAACACACTTAATATCTTGTTAAACACAAAACTTGGATTTCTTGGATGTATAGAGAAAGAGCAGCAATGGGGTATATATAGCACCCTAATACAACAACAAAAAATATGAGTAAAAGACCAAAAACCCATTTTGAAAACAGCTGTAAAAAACTAGCCGTTGTAAAGTTCTGACAGTTCGGCGGTCGACCGGTCCGGTCGACCGCGATGCTCAAAAAACTTAGAGAATAAAAATTTAAACCTGGCGGTCGACCACATCGGTCGATCGGAAAAGTCTCTGGATGTTTTCACGGTTGACCGGTGCGGGCGACCTTGAGTATAAAACAAAAGTGCTCAGAAAAATACAACAGGCGGTCGACCGCACCGGTCGACCGAAATCTGACATATGGCATATGACATGTTTTAGGGCTGTTTTGAAAATTCATTAAAAATATCAAATCACATCCAAAAATAATGAAACTTTGGGGAAAGTTTCTAAATGATGAAATAAACATGTTTGAAAAAGAATTTTTGGAAAATCAATTTTCGTTTGTGAAAACTCCCTGTTTTTGGAAAGTGTTCAGAAAACCTGTTTTTCGTGAACATGAAAATTGACATAAGGCTTGTAAATATGTATATATATATTATGCATGTATTATATGTGTATAATGAAGTATGAAAGAGCTGTAAACATGAGATAAAAGTTATTGTAACAATGTTTGATGAAAAATCAATTTTATGATAGAAAACGTCAAAAATTGTGTTAAGTGTACATATATTGAGCTTAGATATAATCATACAATATATGTAAGTAAACCAAATTAATACCTAGGTAACTCCACGCATATGAACTTGAATTTTTAACGCTTGATTGACGTGTGTTGAATTACCTGGAAGGAGAAGCATAAACACAAAACTAGAGAATATATTAGCGATAAATTGTTTGACAAATCATCATCAAAACTATAGGGTCAACAATCTCCCGCTTTTTGATGATGGCAAACAATTTATACAAGAATATGAATTATAAACTGATAACCCACATATAAGCCAAGCATGAATAAATCATACATGAATGAATACATAAACCATGAATGAATATGAAAGAATATATAAAATATATGTGGATTTTTCTCCCCCTTTGGCAACATCAAAAAGGAAAAAATATTAGGAGCAACGCTCCCCCTGTATATAAGCATAGAAAAAAAATTGTATACCAAAAGCTCCCCCTGTCACATTGAATAGATGATATATAAAGATCATAAACATACATAGGAGCTACAAAACAATCATAACCAGTATATAAATCAAAGAACTCATCATTAGCAACTTATTTCCCACAAACAAACATGAACATTGATTCAACCATGCATTGATCATAGAAGAGACAAACTAACACAAGAAATCATAAATCATCACTTAAGCATTTAGAAACTACACAGTTTTGCATAAATATAGTTTGTTCCACAAGACAGCAAACCATACATAAGAGGTCACATAGTTCCACACTAATATAGAGTTATTACACTCAAACAAAAAAAATCATAGATATCAAGTTTTACAACTCAAAAAGGAACATCACCATAAGCATAAAAGAACTCCAATAATCAGCAAGATCAATCGTCACCATCACCATCACCATCAGAAGCAGGATCAGAACCAGAACCATCGTCAGAACCAGATCCATCAGCAGAGCCCTCCTCAGAGCCAGACTCAGAACCGGAAGAGGGATCCGGGATCCTAAGAGACTGACGCTGGTAGGATAGAATAGTCCTAACGTCCCTCTGAATGGATAAGACCTGTTTCTGAACACCTGAGAATTGAGTCTCAAGATGATCCAGACGGTCACAAATATCAGAAGAGGACGAGGTGGAAGCTCTAGATCTAGAAGAAGATGGCACAACGGGATCAGATAGGGAGCTCGAAAGTTGCATACGAGAGAGAGAGACCCTATCAAAGAAATCTTTCTTGGATTCAATTTTGGGTTCATTGGTGAGATCAACACCGAAGTGTTGAAGGATAAGGGTGATGAAGGAGCCAAAGGGAAGGAATTTGACATGCTTCGATGCCATGTTATTGAGAAACACGGTTGCCCAATCTACTTTGATTTTGGCAAAAATGGCATAAACAGCATTGATCTTGTCGGAAGCAAAGTGATCAAAACTACTGGTTTTAGGAATCAAATTTTGAGCAACAATTCTAGCAATGAGTTTGGCATTTGGATTGAGAGAGTTGTTGTTCATAGGATAAGAGCAACCGGGCTTAAACAAGAGTTGGTTTACAGCTGGATCACCAAGTTCTACAGACATAAGATCAACGTCACATGTTAGGATTTTAAGAATCCCCGCAAGTTCGTTGGTAGAAAATGATATTGCAACATTTTTAACAGATGAAGTAATTGTCTGACAACCATCAGCAGAAGATGACACAGATAGGTTGGCATAAAATAGATAAACAAGAAAAGGATAATATGAAACTTTATATTGCTCATCTAACAATCTATCCAACCCAACATTATGAAGAATTGACTGAGTGTCATACATGATCAATTGAATATATTTGATATATCTGGTTGGAAGGATTTTCAGTTTGCATAATTCCCTATATTTCTTAACAAGAGATTTAAATAACAGATAATCCTCATAATGAGAAGCTTTTATAGAGGAGGAACTAGATTCAGGTTTAGATCTCTTTTTGGGAGGCATAGTGACAAATATAAGCAACTAGGGTTACAAAGAAATTTGAACAGAAATTTAGAAACCCTGAAAATAAAAAATAGATCACAATAAGTAAACTCTAAATGAGAAACTCTAAACTGAGAGTACAAACATTAGAGCAAGAGATGAGATCAAAAGATAAGAAGGAAATCATTACCCAACAAAATCTGGCAGAGATCGACGGAGAATGAGGATTGCGGTCAATTGATGCAGGCGACTGAGAAGAAATTCGACAGATTTGGGGAAGATTTCGAAATGAGGGGAAAGTGACGTGTCGGGTCATAGAGAAGATGAAGAAACGGCTGGGATTGATCCAAGAAATAGATCAATGGTGGTGAGGGAGTCGGGTTCAAAACATTTATCACTTTAAAAACCGAAACCCGATAAGAATCAAAATCAAAACTGAAAAATTCTCTGGCGGTCGACCGATGCGGTCGACCGAAACAACTTACAGAGACTTCGTCGGTCGACCGGGTCGGTCGACCGCGAGAAATCAAAATGTACAGGCAATGTAAAAACTTGATTTTGAGAGATTTTCAATTTAAACCTTTAAGAATAATATACCAAAAGTTTTATAAAATATATATAAATGTTTTTTAGCTATAAGATCATATAAATAATTCTTTTTAGTAAAAAAATATATAATTTGTCATTAAAACTCAAAAACCAATTATTCAAAATAAAGACAAAACACAACATCAAAAATAAAAGAAATGGTATAAAAACCATTTTGGTACCCAAATTATTTTGGTACCGCTAAAACTTGGGGCATGACCCCTATCATTTAAATCCAAGGCCCTAGGGTTATGAACCCGCTTGGGCGTGTTTTGTGCACCGATACGATCAAAGAAAAAATTGTAAACATGACCCATACGATTGCAATTTGTGCAATGTAGAGGTTTGAATGGTTTGCGTTGACCAAAATGGAATGCACGGGGTTTATTTGCAAAAATAGATTTTTCTTTGTAATTATTTTGCAAACGAGAATTTCTTTTCAAATCGAAACAAAACATGGCCAAATGACCAAAACGACCATAATAATCACATTTATACACATGAGCATGTTTATGATTTACACTATGTGTGTGTACATGTGTATGTGATGAAGAAGCTTGATGGGATGCACAATCATGAATAGGCTTGTCAATTTTTGGTGCATTATGACAAAATTGAGCTAAATGGCCTTTAAGACCGCAAATAGAACATTTATGAATTTTGTCATACATATGTGCATAGTGAATAGGTTTCTTAGAAGAATTAACATTGAACTTTGCACATAAGTCCATAAGCTTTTTATTATTAGCAATACAAGTGTTTAGTGTTGAATCTAAGGTAGATATTCGTTTTCTCATTTGATTCAACTCATCATTGTACATACAAGCATTGCTACTAGAAGTAGGATAAACAAGATTACTCATCATAGATTTCAACTTATCTACTTCTAACATAGCATCACGTTTTTCATGAAGCAAACTAGCTTTTTTAATTTTCAAATTTTCATTGTATTCTTTAAGAATTACATTTTAATTTGTAATAAAATTAAACTTAGTGGCTAGTGTTTCATGAGTGGATTTCATATTATCATACTTACTCTTTACATCAATATAGCAATTGTGTAATTTTTCAAACTCAAGAGCAAGTTCATCAAAAGTAATAATATCATCGCATACCTCACTAGGATTATCACCTGGTGGTATTGTACATGAAGATGAGGCTTCCTTAGAACTCAAAGCGGGATTTTCCAACGCTTGTTGAATAGCCTCCAATTTCCCTTCATGTGCTTCAATAAGTTTCCATAAAGCATAAGCACTATCAAAAATAGCAAATTTGTTAGAAAGAGAAGAGTGAAAAGCATTAATCAAGTATTCTAACAAAAGCTTGTTCATATTAAACAATCTTTTATCATTCTCACACCATTTGGATTTTTCCGAAATGGGAACAACATAGCCATCCTCAATAATTTTTCACAAATCAAATTGATTAGATTGAACGAAAAGTTTGAATCTAATACGCCATTAAGCATAGGGAAAAATATCCAAACGAGGAGCAATATTAATAGCATATCCTAAGCAAGATGAATCATTCATATCCATAACGATGAAATGCAAGAGGCACAATATAATTAAAATTAGATTAGCACAAATACAATAACTTGGATCTTTAACTCAAGGCGGTTAGTCCTTAAATCAAAGAGCACCAAGCTCTGATACCAATTGTCAGACCCTAGAGGGGGGTGATTAGGGTCTTATGCTAATCTAATCCCAATAAAAAGCTAATTAAAATTATGTTGATCAATTTGTTCTTGCAAGAGATAGATATGAGTAAGAACAATAAGAATATGCACAGATAAAATATGAGACAAACAAAACACAAACACACGATATGTTTACGAGGTTCGGTCACCACGACCTACGTCCCCGCTCCTCACCTCGAGGAGATATCCACTATCACAATCCGGTTTGGAAGCCGGAACTTCTACACACTCGGTTTACAATATCACCGAAAACTCTCACACTACACAAACACAATGCAATCACACTTTACACACTAAGTGTAGGAATCTAGCCCGTGTCCTCCTCCTCAAGTGCTCGATTACAACCACTCCCTGGGTTCGTCAATCGACGCCACTCCTATTGGATTCGACCCCGTCTCTCGCCTCACACTTCTCTCGGTGTACAAGTGTATTACAAGTGATTCTCACAAATAAAAGTTAAGTACAATGATTTGTTCTCAAATAACAAGTGAGAACACAATGAAGCTCACACTTACTAAATCACACACCACAACCCACACTATATGGTATGAAAATATTAAGCTCAATAAGTGTGTGTGATAACAGTGAAAGAAACTCAATAGATATAGCTAAATGAAATGAAAATGAATTTATAAGCTATATAAGAGTTTAGAAGACTTCTCAAACAAGAAGAACAGTAGAGGTGATTCCAATAAGATTTGAATGCCACTTCTTGTTGTAGAAAAACTTCTCTTGAAAACGGATTGATGAAATCAACTATTAAACAGCTCTTAAACACACTTAATATCTTGTTAAACACAAAACTTGGATTTCTTGGATGTATAGAGAAAGAGCAGCAATGGGGTATATATAGCACCCCAATACAACAACAAAAAACATGAGTAAAATACCAAAAACCCATTTTGAAAACAGCTGTAAAAACTAACCGTTGTAAAGTTCTGACAGTTCGGCGGTCGACCGGTCCGGTGGACTGCGACGCTCAAAAAACTCAGAGAATAAACATTTAAACCTGGCGGTCGACCGCACCGGTCGACCGAAAAAGTCTCTGGATGTTTTCACGGTCGATCAGTGCGGTCGACCGCGAGTATAAAACAAAAGTGCTCAGAAAAATACAACAGGCGGTCGACCGCACCGGTCGACCAAAATCTGACATATGGCATATGACAGGTTTTAGGGCTGTTTTGAAAATTCATTAAAAATATCAAATCACATCCAAAAATAATGAAACTTTGGGGAAAGTTTCTAAATGATGAAATAAACATGTTTGAAAAAGAATTTTTGGAAAATCAATTTTCGTTTGTGAAAACTCTCTGTTTTTGGAAAGTGTTCAGAAAACCTGTTTTTCGTGAACATGAAAATTGACATAAGGCTTGTAAATATGTATATATATATTATGCATGTATTATATGTGTATAATGAAGTATAAAAGAGCTATAAACATGAGATAAAAGTTATTGTAACAACGTTTGATGAAAAATCAATTTTATGATAGAAAACGTCAAAAATCGTGTTAAGTGTACATATATTGAGCTTAGATATAATCATACAATATATGTAAGTAAACCAAACTAATACCTAGGTAACTCCACGCATATGAACTTGAATTTTTAACGCTTGATTGACGTGTGTTGAATTACCTGGAAGGAGAAGCATAAACACAAAACTAGAGAATATATTAGCGATAAATTGTTTGACAAATCATCATCAAAACTATAGGGTCAACAATCTCTAGCGACTCTGAAGCCATGGTAAAAACTTTTGATAAAGACACAAGGATTGAGGATGAATCATCCCAACTCCTTATTCGAATACATAAATTGTTGAAGCAAGACTAGGTTATCTCCCTTAAGCATGACTATCGGGAGACCAACCAATGCACTGACTGGCTTGCAAATGATAGTATAAGCAAGGGTTGGGGGACTATCACTTATGAACAACCACCGGCCGGGATTATGTCTTTTTTTTTTGCTGATATGATGCGGGTTCATTTCACCCGCAATGTACATGTTTGAGGTATTGGTCTAATAATATGAGGCGTTTGCCTCCCATTCTTCACCAAAAAAATGACTTAGGGGTCAACACAATTGAACCTTTTGATCTTAAACATATTAGCGCATTTTTTACACCATGTTATTTTGAGTTTGTTTCTTTTTACACAAAATATTCTTTCATCCAGTTTAGGGATGTAGAGGTTTCTTTTGGTATTTTTCTTTCTACACCAAATTTTTATCTAGTTTAGGGACATAGAGGTCCGTGTCGAGTTTGATGACTTGAATTTCTCAATTTTTTTAAACATTTTTAGGGATTAATTCATAGTTCATGGATTCTATGAATGAAAGCACAAACTCTACAATTTCTCAATTTTTTTCAAGGGGACCAAATTGTGAATTAGGCTGAACTGTAATGGATCAAACTATAATTCATGTATTTTTCAAGGTGTGTACTATAATTTTTAGATCATTTTGTAAAACTGGATTTAAATACAATTTATGCATTCTTCCAGTGTGTAAACTATAAATTCTGGGCTGTTTTATAATTTTTGTAGCTTTTTGGGGAGAAAAATGTAAGTTCTAGATGTTTTACAATTCTACAACTTTTCTGAGGGTAAACTATAAATTCTGGATTGTTTTATAGTTTCTAGATTTTCCAGAGGGTAAGTTGCAATTTCTAGACTGGATTGCAAAAACTAGGCTCAAATAAATTTTTACAGTTATTTCAAGGAGAAAATTGCAAATTTTAGTATTATTTAACAAAATTAGGATTAATTATAATTTTTGTAATTTTTAGGGTGTAAACTATAAATTCTGGGCTATTTTACAATTCTACAGCAGAGAGTACACTGCAAATTCTAGACTGTTTTATAGTTTCTGGATTTTCTAGGGGGTAAGTTGCAATTTATGGTCTGGATTGCAAAAACTGGCCCCAAATGGATTTTCTAGTAGTAATTTTAGGAAGCAAACTGCAAATTTTTTTTTTTTTTTGGGGGGGGGGGGTGTTAAACTGCAAATTACAGAAGGTAGACTGCAATCACTTTAAAACTTATTATTTTTTTAGAGATTGAAAATTATGGGGGAAATCCAACTAGGATTTAAAGTATCTTTTTGACTAGGACGCATGCAAATAATTAGTTTGCTCCTCCTTGTTTCAGTGGAATTTTCTTTTGCCTTTGTAAATACATAGAATCACACGTTGTCTTGTTAAAAGAAATTAATTACATATTAACTCATGTTCATGAGTTCATCAAATTAATTGTGATTCATGAATTCGTTGCAACCAAATCTCTAATGGTGATTTTATCACTAACATTCACAAATCTTTTGTAAAAAAGCGATTCCATCTTTGTAAAGGTTCTGACAGAAATCATCAGACAAGTCAGAATACCACTCAAAGGCCACTCCACTTAGACTATTAACAAATTTCCTTAGGAGTAAAATATCGTTGCCCCCTGTGTTGCCACAAGTTGCCCTAAAATGGGCAATATGTTAGTTGACATTTTCAATTCCATTAAAATTTTGAAACTTTGGCACTAGATAACCTGGGAGGTAATCCACCAAGTCGTATGCCGTGGGGTATGGTCTATCTCTTAATATGTCATACTTTTTCTGACTCTTCTTCAGCTACAACCATCTTAAATTAATTCAATATCATATGTTTTGTTTTATCTTTTGTTAAGACCTCAGAATCTTCATGATGTTAGACACTAGAGGGGGGTGATTAGGGTCTTATGCTAATCTAATCCGATTAAATGCCAATTAAAAATAATTATCAAGTTATCCTAGCAAGTATGAAATATAACAACTATATAAGCTAGGATAAACAATATGAACAATGAGATATATCCTATATGATGAAATATATATGCAAGGATATATAAACTAACACAAGGGTAAACAATATGAATTAGATAGTGGATGATATAAATAATGAGCTATGGACAATGGCGACAAGAAATATAAACATAAGATTAAGTGCGCCAAAGCAAACTCAAACACACAATATGATCACGGAGTTCGGACCTTCCATCCTACATCTCCGCTCCCCTCTCTCGGGGAGAAATCCACTATCACAATCCGGTTTGGAAGCTGGAACTTCTACACACTCGGTTTTCTAGCTAACCGAAAACTCTACAACTCACACTCTTGTAAACTCACCCTACACCCTCACAAGTGTTGGACCAATCCGTGTCTCCCTCAAGTGCTCGGTTATAACCTCTCCCTAGGTTCGTCAACCGACGCCACTCCTCTTGGGACGATCCCCGACTCTCACCACACACTCCTCTCGGCGTACAAGTGTATACAAAGTGTATCCTCACAATTAGGCTCAATACAATAAATGTTTGTTCTCTAATATGGTTGAGAACACAATGAAAGCTCACACTCAAATGTTACAACTCTCACCAACCCAATTATACTATTTATGAAAATACGATAAGCTCAATGTGGGTGTGTGTGTAACAATGAGGAATAACAAAATCAAATGTAAACTCAATATAAATCTAGCTTAATGAAGATAATAATCAATGACAAATATAAATGCAAAGCTAGAATTGAGTTTAGAAAAACTTCTCTAGAACAAGAGAGATGGAGATGTGAAATTGAAAGCTCAAATCCAAGTTGATCTTCTCTTCTTATGAAACAATCATCACAAACCTAATTTTGTAAACAAATACTTAAACAACCTTAAATCCTTGTAAAAACTTGTTTAAAACATCTCTTGGTTGTTGAAAATAGTTATGACAAAGGGGTATATATAGGCTTGAAGAAAACAACTTAAAAAACCCCAAAAAACCATTAAAAAACAAAAAACAGAATGTAACCGTTACTGTGTAACGGTCGGCTGCTACAGTAACAGCGGTCGACCGCACTGTTCACGGGCAGTTTTTGTTTTTGACAGATTCTGGAAATTTATATATCTGACTTTGTAAAATCAATTAAAAATAGTAAATCAACTCCAAAAATTATGAAATTTTGAGGGAAGGTTCTAGACATATAGATTAATATGTTAGAGAAAGAATTTCTAAAAAATCACTTTCCAGTTAAGAGAAATAAATGTTTGAACACAGATAAACAGTTTCTGAAAAACTGCTGAAAACTCGGTTTTGTAAATTCAATTGAAAATAACAAAACAACTCCAAAATTAGTAAAACTTGGGAAAATATTTGTATATATGATAATAAATATGTAAACGAATAAAATTTTCAAATTACATTTTCCAATTATGAAAATTCATCTGTTTTACAAAAACATGCACGAACATGTGCACGAACATGAACTTGTTTAAAACTTGAATTTGTAAATTCAATTAAACATAACAAATTAATTCTAAAAATGATAAAACTTTGGGAAACATTTATAAACATGTTAATGAGCATGTTACAAAAAGAATTTTTAGAATTTCACTTTACATTTGTAAAATATCATCATTTTGCAAAATAGTCCAAAACATAAAACTACAACAACAATTGTTTTTTGTCATTTGACTAAACCATGTTTTGAAACATTATAAAGTGATTTTATAGACTTAATAAAGTATGTATAAACTGATATTGAAGTCTATAAATAAATAAAATAATATTTTCACAAAACACCTATATTTTGATAAAATCAACAAAATCAACAAATACGTGTGTGTGATTAATATATGAGCTTAAAGTATCTACACACAAGTATAAACCTAAAACTAAATTACCCAAGCTTGATGAAGGTCTTCAATGAGCTCAACTTGGTATACTTGCGGATGAAGCTTGAACTTGGATCTTCAACTTAAATTTGCATAGCTTCACTCCGTAATTCCGCCAACCTCCATTGGATATGATCGTGAAAGCTTGATTCCATCCATCCTCTAACATATTGTTTGCCTAGAATAAATACGAAAACATAAACACTAGACAAACAACATTAGTAATAAATTATTTGTTAAACATCATCAAAACAAGAAGGCCAACAATCTCCTCCTTTTTGATAATGACAAACAATTTACAAAAATGAATATATGCATGAAGGAAATGAACATATAAATTATAATTCACATGCATATAGACAAGTAAATGTATACTTACAATATTTTCCCCCCTTTGACAACATCAAAAAGGGGGAAACAATAATAATGAAGAGAGCGAAAGCTCCCCCTATCAATATGCATGGGTGAGTATAAAAAAACAAATATAGGGATTGCTCCCCCTATCAAAATGCCTCATAGATACATGAAATGAAATGCTAAGGCAAACATGTGAGCAAGCATAAATGAAAAAATATGCTAAATATTACTCACATACAAAAGACAATGAGAACACATAAAGATGTATTACTTATGAAAGAAGTGTCTCATTACACAACTACAAAAAATATGTATAAAAATAGATTTATGAAATCAAAAGAGAGAAAACATGAGTATCATGCAAAAACGTTTTCAAGTGAAAACAAATCAACCAAATAAAATCATAAATCAACCACAATCACATAAAACCAAACCATCATTGATTTTCAAAAAAAAAAAAAAAACAAGAGAGGCAACTATATCTAGCTCTTGAGCTAGTATCAACCCATATGAACATTTTAGCACCCGATAAACAAGATTTGGGAATAAACACCCAATAAGCCCGGAGGGTTATATAAACATAATCCTCTCACCAAAATCAAAACTAATAATCATGAAAATAAAAGAATTGATCAATTAAAAATTGTTTTCATATAAAAGATTTCAAAGCATAATCTTCAAAACCAAGAAAAAAGAAAAGATAAAAATACTAAAATTCTTGGTTTAAAATCAAGTTTGTTTTGGTACCCAAGTATTCTTGGTACCAAAAGGTTTAGGGACATGACCCCTATCAATAAAGCTCAAAGCCCTAGGGTTATGAACCCTCTTGGGCGTATATGGTGCACTAGCACGGTCAAAACAATAATCTTGCAAATGACCCTTCCGATTGTAATTTGTGCAATGAAAGAGATCCATTTGTTTTTGTGGACCTTTATCTCGTGCACGAGAATCATTTGCAAATAAATATTTTTCTTTTAAATTATATTGCAAATGAGAAATATTCTTAAACAATGGTCTATTTGGAACATATTGCAACTTAGAAGCTTTTTGCATATCAAAACAAAATTTAGCAAGATGTCCAAACCTACCACAAACATCACATTTAAAAGCATGTGGTCTACTAGAAGCATTTGGCAAATGAGATTTCTTTTTCAAATCAAAATAATATTCGGCCAAATGACCAAAACGACCACAATGATCACATCTATACACATGAGCATGCTTATGATGAACAATGGGTGCATGTGTGTGTACATGTGATGAAGAAGCTACATGAGATACACAAGGAGCATTGACATTTTTATGTTTGTGTGCATCATAGCAAAATTTAGCTAGATGGCCTTTACGACCACAAATTGAACACTTATAAACTTTGTTATATATGTGTGCATGATGAGTGGATGATTTCTTAGACTTGGCACACATATCCATAAGCCTCTTATGATTATCAAAACATATTTTCAAAGTTGAATCTAAAGATGAAATGCAATTATTCATAAGATTCAAATCTTCATTTTTAGGCACATATGCATTTTTAGAAGTAGAACATAAATAGTCATTTATAAAGGAAGCAGTATCATTTTGTATGTTCTCTACTTCTAACATGGCATTATTTTTGTCATGAGTCAAGTTAGCAATATCCAATTTTAAATTTTTATTTTCCAAATTTAACATATCATTGTTTTCTTGAAGAGCAACACTTTTTTGAGAAATGATATCAAATTTGGAAGCTAACTTCTCATGATCGGATTTTAAATCTTCATGCTTACTTTTTAAATCAATAAAATCATTTTGCAATTTGTTAAAGGCATGAAATAATTTTTCACTAGCACAAGCAAGTTCATCATTAGGTAAATCATTAATAGATTCGAACTCGCAAACCTCACTAGGGCTATCGCCTAGTGACCGTGTGCATGAAGCTCCATATGAACTAGAAGCCGGATCCTCCAAAGCTTGTCGGATCGCCCCCCCAAGTCCCCTTGATGTGCTTCAATAAATTTCCATAAGGTGTAAGCACTATCAAAAGAATCAAGATTTTTAGACATAAATGAATCAAATGCATTTAATAAAAATTCTAACATAAGCTTGTTCATAATAAACATCTTTTTATCATGTTTGCTCCACTTGGATTTCTCCAACATGGGCACAATATAAGCACAATCAATGATTTCCCATAAATCGATATTTTTAGATTGAACAAATATTTTGAATCTAAAACACCATTGAGCATAGGGGAAAACATTGAATTTTGGAGCAATACTAGAATCATAGCCTAAACAAGATGCATCATTCATATCCATAAATTGTAAAAATATGCAAGCAAGATACAAATACAATCAAAACAAGATTAGCACAAAAAGATAAGTTGGATCTTTAACTCAAGGCGATTAGACCTTAAATCAAAGAGCACCAAGCTCTGATACCAATTGTTAGACCCTAGAAGGGGGTGATTATGGTCTTATACTAATCTAATCCGATTAAATGCCAATTAAAAATAATTATGAAGTTATCCTAGCAAGTATGAAATATAACAACTATATAAGCTAGGATAAACAATATGAACAATGAGATATATCCTATATGATGAAATATATATGCAAGGATATATAAACTAACACAAGGGTAAACAATATGAACTATATAGTGGATGATATAAATAATGAGCTATGGACAATGGTGACAAGAAATATAAACATAAGATTAGGTGCGCAAAAGCAAACTCAAACACACAATATGATCATGGAGTTCGGACCTTCCGTCCTACGTCTCCGCTCTCCTCTCCCGGGGAGAAATCCACTATCATAATCCGGTTTGAAAGCCGGAACTTCTACACACTCGGTTTTCTAGCTAACCAAAAACTCTACAACTCACACTCTTGTGAACTCACTCTACACCCTCACAAGTGTTGGACCTAGCCGTGTCTCCCTCAAGTGCTCAGTTACAACCTCTCCCTAGGTTCGTCAACCGACGCCACTCCTCATGGGACGATCCCCGACTCTCACCACACACTCCTCTCGGTGTACAAGTGTATACAAAGTGTATCCTCACAATTAGGCTCAATATAATAAATGTTTGTTCTCTAATATGGTTGAGAACACAATGAAAGCTCACACTCAAATGTTACAACTCTCACCAACCCAATTATACTATTTATGAAAATACGATAAGCTCAATGTGGGTGTGTGTAACAATGAGGAATAACAAAATCAAATGTAAACTCAATATAAATTTAGCTTAATGAAGATAATAATCAATGGCAAATATAAATGCAAAGCTAGAATTGAGTTTAGAAAAACTTCTCTAGAACAAGAGAGATGGAGATGTGAAATTGAAAGCTCAAATCCAAGTTGATCTCCTCTTCTTATGAAACAATCTTCACAAACCCAATTTTGTAAACAAATACTTAAACAACCTTAAACCCTTGTAAAAACTTGTTTAAAACATCTCTTGATTGTTGAAAATAGTTATGACAAAGGGGTATATATAGGCTTGAAGAAAACAACTTAAAAAAACCCCCAAAAAACCATTAAAAAAATAGAATGTAACCGTTACTGTGTAACGGTCGGCTACTACAGTAACGGTGGACGACCGCACTGTAGTGCGGCCGACCGTACTGTAGCGCCATCGACCGCACTGTTCACGGGCAGTTTTTATTTTTGACAGATTCTGGAAATTTGTGTATCTGACTTTATAAAATCAATTAAAAATAGCAAATCAACTCAAAAAATTATTAAAATTTGAGGGAAGGTTCTAGACATATAGATGAATATGTTAGAGAAAGAATTTCTGAAAAATTACTTCCCAGTTAAGAGAAATAAATGTTTGAATACAGATAAACAGTTTCTGAAAAACTGCTGAAAACTCGGTTTTGTAAATTCAATTGAAAATAACAAAACAACTCCAAAATTAGTAAAACTTGGGAAAATGTTTGTATATATGATAATAAATATGTAAACAAAGAAATTTTTCAAATTGAATTTTCTAATTGTGAAAACTCATCTATTTTACAAAAACATGCACGAACATGTGCACGAACATGAACTTGTTTAAAACTTGAATTTGTAAATTCAATTAAACATAACAAATTAATTCTAAAAATGATAAAACTTTGGGAAACATTTATAAACATGTTAATGAGCATTTTAAAAAAAGAATTTTTAGAATTTCACTTCACATTTGTAAAATATCATCATTTTGCAAAATAGTCCAAAACATAAAAATACAACAACACTTGTTTTTTATCATTTGACTATACCATGTTTTGAAACATTATAAAGTGATTTTATAGACTTAATAAAGTATGTATAAACTGATATTGAAGTCTATAAACAAATAAAATAATATTTTCACAAAACACCTATATTTTGATAAAATCAACAAAATCAACAAATACGTGTGTGTGATTAATATATGAGCTTAAAGTATCTACACACAAGTATAAACCTAAAACTAAATTACCCAAGCTTGATGAAGGTCTTCAATGAGCTCAACTTGGTACACTTGCAGATGAAGCTTGAACTTGGATCTTCAACTTGAATTTGCATAGCTTCACTCAACAATTCCGCCAACCTCCATTGGATATGATCGTGAAAGCTTGATTCCATCCATCCTCCAACATATTGTTTGCCTAGAATAAATACAAAAACATAAACACTAGATAAACAACATTAGTAATAAATTGTTTGATAAACATCATCAAAACAAGAAGGCCAACACATGAGACTGACCGTTATCGAGACAAATGCCTGATTATGATCGTTCAGTAGTAGAATTCGTGTTCCTCAGTTGCCCCTGCTCGATCCTGGCAAGTTGATTGCTAATTTGATACATAACCGATGAAAAATCATTCATTCTCATATTCAGCATATTGACTTCTCTTTTGCTTTCAGTAAGTTGTCTTTGAAGACCTTCAATGACATCATCTTTGTCTTCTAGAATGAAGTCCGCTTCTTCCTCATCACTATTTTCCTCAATAATATTGGAATTTTTATTTTTATTCTTATTCTCTGCATTCATTTCTATTTCCTTCTCTTGATCCCCCGATATATCTTTCTAGGATGAGCAGCTTTCCTCTCTGCTTCTACTTCTTATTCTGCGTACAGGACCATCTTCATCTGTGCTCCTGATGTTATATATAGTATGTACCGTATATTATTCCGTAGTGTTTCTCTTCGCTATCCTTTTCTTTCTTGCTAGGGTTGTTAAGGAAATTTTAGTGACTAAGTCTTTTGATTTTTTTGGTGGGGAAGACGTGACACCTTGAATTCTTTTAATCTGCTTAAGTGCTCGGTATACCATGGAGGATAAAGTTTTAAGTTCCTTCTTGGACTTCTTCCCTTTGGTCAAAGATGTCTTAAAAGCATTCTTGTGGAGCTTATCTACAATAGCATTCTTTTAAACATATTTTAGCTGTTCAAAAGAATTCTTCACGGGAACCATGAACTCGACGGTCTGGTTTAGGTTCTGTCTATACTGATGACTTTCGTCGGTGGTGTTAAAGTGTTCGTTTTTCTATTAAGAACTTTCTCATTTATTGGTTCTTCTTGAGTCTTAACACTGTCAATAGGTGTCAATCTCTCAAAAACTGACTTTCTGTTGTTGGTTGCTTTGTTTATGTGGTTAGACAACCTTTTAAAAACTAATTTTCACTTGGTAGTTGGGAAAGTAAGCCTCTCAAATAGAAATATCCTCTCTGGTGAAGTTGGCAGGCTTTCAACAACCATGTTAGGCCTCTTGTCTTGTGATGGAATCTTGGATGACTTTGATGAGTTTGCAGTGGGTGCAATAGATTGTTCCTGCTTCTAAGAAACAGCAATCGCTACGCAATTGATCATTTTTGGAATAGTCCTAAAGGAGACCTATGACAAGTCAATATTCATCACAGTTGGCGAGAATGTCATGGAGCCGAAAGTGATAGTGAACAAGGTTTCGGGTGCAACTTCTTGCTTGGATGTCATTGATTCTGCAATAGAAGAAGATCCTTGTAAGAAATTGTTGCAAAACCAATTAGTGAGTTTCCTATTTTGATGATATATATTGACTCAAAGATGAAAGGAGAACCGATGTCCCACGGGGCATGCTAGAATTTGTGGGGTCAAAATTGTCTATCTCAACTAGTTGTGGATAAACACATCCAATTAAGATGGATAACTTTGTCTTGTATATCGATCCTGTTAAATTCACTCCACGGGAGATGATTTTATTTGTATATGGATTCATGGTTCCCGATAGACTCAAGAGTCCACCCTTACAGATGGAAGGTACCTTCAATTAAGAGTCAATAAAAAATCATCAAAACTAGAGAAAGCTCAAAAAGCAAGAAAATACAATAATATTGTATTATTTTATGATCATATACATAGCTTAACTAGGGAAATACCCCCAGTGTACAATTTTCATGTAAAATCCTAGACTAGAGATATGGGGATTAAAATTTGGGTTTGGGTTTGACTTGAAAAAGGAAATGGAACTTGGATTTTTGCATCAAGTTTACTGTCGGGGAGGTCAAACTTGATTTGGCCCAGTTTAATGACGTGGAGGTCAAATTTGAAATTCGGCCCAGTTTAAATGACGTGGAGGTCAAATTTAGAATATTATTCAATTTAACGACATAGAGGTCAAATTTAGAATTTTACTCTAGTTTAACAATATAGTGGTCAAATTTGATATGTTTGCTCTAGTTTAACGACATAGAGGTCAAGCTTTATATTTGCCAGTTTGGTGATTTAAGGGGTCAATTTTGACCTATTCCAGTTTAGGGACATAGATGTCAAATTTTGTGTTTATCCCAGTTTAACGACGTAGAGACCAATTTTGATTTGAAACCCAGTTTAACGACGTAGAGGTTAAATTTTGTATTTATTCCAGTTTAACAACATAGAGGTCAAATTTGGAACTTTATTCTAATTTAATGACGTAGAGGTTAATTTTGATTTGAAACCCAGTTTAACGACGTAGGGGTCAAATTTGGAATTTATTCTAGTTTAACGACATAGAGATCAAATATGGAACTTTATTCCATTTTAATGATGTAGAGATCAAGCTTGGATTGGCCTAGTTTAACATCATGGAGGTCAATTTTGATTTGACCCAATTTAGTGACATAGAGGTTGAGTTTGATTTAGGGTCTAGTTTAACAACATAGAGGTCAGATTTGATTTTGTTATTTAGATTATGTATTTTTAGCTAGTTTAATGACCTAGGGGTCGACACAATTGAACCTTTTGATCTTAAATTTATTGGTGCATTTTTTACACCAAGTTATTTTGAGTGTGTTTCTTTTTACACAAAACATTCTTTCATCCAGTTTAGGGACGTAGAGGTTTGTTTTGGTATTTTTCTTTCAATGCTAAAATTTTATCTAGTTTTGGGACATGGAGGTCCGTGTCGAGTTTGATGACTTGAATTTCTCAAAATTTTTACATTTTAAGGGATTTATTCACAATTCATGGATTCTACGAATGGACGCGCAAACTCTACAATTTCTAGTTTTTCAAGGGGATCAATTTGTGAGTTAGGCTGAACTATAATGGATCAAACTGTAATTCACGTATTTTTCAGGATGTGAATTGCATTTTTTAGATTGCTTTGCAAAACTGGGCTCAAATACAATTTTGCATTTTTCAAGGGTGTAAACTACAAATTTTGGGATTTTTTAAATTTTCTATAGTTTTTCAGGGAGTAAACTACAAGTTTTGGGCTATTTTATAATTCTACAACTTTTCTCGGAGTAAACTACATATCTTGGATTGTTTTATAGTTTCTGGATTTTCTAGGGGGTACATTGCAATTTCTAGACTGGATTACAAAATTCGGCTCAAATGGATTTTCTGTAGTTATTTTAGGAAGCAAACTGCATATTTTAGGACTATTTAACAAAATTGGGCTTAAATACAATTTTTGTAATTTTTAGGGTGTAAACTATAAATTCTGGGTTATTTTACAATTCTGCAGCTTTTCTAGGGAGTACACTACAAATTCTGACTGTAAAATAGTTTCTAGATTTTCTAGGGGGTAAGTCGTTATTACTTGTCTGGATTGTAAAAACTAGCCTCAAATGGATTTTTTTGCAGTTACTTTAGGAGTAAACTGCAAATTTTAGGGGGTAAGCTGCAAATTATAGAGGGTAGGCTGCAATCTCTTTAAAACTTAATTTTTTATTTTTTATAGATTGAAAATGATGGGGGAAATCTAATTAGGATTTAGAGTATCTTTTTGACTAGGACGCATGCAGTTAATTACTTTGCTCCTCCTTTTTTCATTAGAATTTTCTTCTGCCTTTTTAATACATAGAATCACAAGTTGTCTTGTTAAAAGAAATTAAGTGCATATTAAACCATGTTCATGAATTCATCCAAATAACTGTGATTCATGAAGTATATTGAGATCATGTCCGATTAATTTTTTTTATGGTGAGTGTATTGATCAGATAAGGAGTATAGAGACTCCTTAATAATTAAGGAGTATGGGGACTCTGTAAAGAGTGACTCCATAGAAAAGAGTGCTAGAACTTTTTCGAAAGGAGTGCAGGGACTCTGAAAAAGAGTGCAGGGACTCTGTAAAAAGAAGTACAAAGACTCTAAAAAAGAGTGCAAGGACTTTGTCGAAAGGAGTGTAGGGACTCCGAAAATGAGTGTAGGGACTCTGTCAAAAGGGGTGCGGAGACTCTGAAAAGAATGTAAAGACTCTATAAATGAGTGCAGAGACTCAAATGAGAGTGTAGAGACTCTATAATATATTACATGTGCGCTTATGTGTAGGTTTTTTATTTTTTAAATTTCATAGTGTTATTGTGAGTCGAAATTGGATTGTCATTGATTAAAGCGAAGAAGAATAGGGAGTAGTGTAGAAACAACGAAAACATTGGAGAAGAGCAGGATTTTTAGAGCAGGCAGAGCTTTGGTAGCTTGTCGGTTGATCACGAGCTTTGGGACAGTCGACCGAAAACGTGCACAACTTCAGGGTGTTTTCTGGACTTGGTGATGGTCGACCGCCGTGGTCGACCGCCAAACCCTGTAATAGATATTGGGTTTCTATCTTTCTAGTCGGTTAACCGTGACGATTTCTGCGGTCGACCGCCAGCCGGTCAAGCCCAGATTTGGTTTTCCTATTCTGTTTGGGATTAGTGTTTGGTATAAATACAAATACGTTTTATGGTTTCTAGAAAGCAATTAAAAGGGTTGTTTTGAGCACAAAAAGAGAGCTTTTTTTGGACTATTGGTTTAGGGTTTTGTTTGAGAGATTTGAATCAGACATTCCAACTGCAGTCGCAACAGCAAGCGCCACAGAAGTCGCCCTCTCAGTGGCAACAACGACCTCAAAGGCAGCAGAAGACTTCTAAACCAAAATTCCCGAAGAAATGTTCCTTTAAGGAAGATGAAGTTTCTACTATCTTCAAATACCTCCTGGATAAACAATAAAATCAAATTGCCTCCAATCACTAATGAGGAAGAAGCCAAGAGGACAACGGATCCAAAGTATTGTGTCTTTCATAGATAGGTCCATCATCCCACTAAGATGTGCTACACCCTCAAGGATAAGATCCAAGCCTTGATCGACGTCGATATCATCATCGCAAAACAGCCGAAGGAAAAGAAGATGGGTGCAAATGCGGTTTTTATCAAGTTTGGCTCTGTCCCTCTATCATGGTTTCAGCCAGAGCCCATATCAAAAGTGGAGGTGAAAACTGTTAATGACGATTCTCATGGACAATGCCAGAAGGGGCTTGTGCAGCACACAGCCGCTAACGACAAAATTCTTTGGGTCCATCTAGATCTGCTCGAAGATGAACAATGGGTGGGGCCCTTGTCTAAGAATAAGTCCAAGGGTAGGGGAAAATCCTGCTATCCCACCATAGCAATCCCTGAGAAAGATGCTGAAGGCATCCCTACCTTATCGCTTTCTGAAGACGAACAAGAAGTCTTTGCTACCAGAGCAGGAACGAATACAACTACAAGTACCCCAAAGCCTCTGATCCAAATGCTAAAACGTTGGCTGAGCTGGGGGTGGCTACAACTCCCCTACGCCCATAGGAAAACTCCGACAACAACCAACTAACAAGCAAAAGGAGAAAGAACCCCAACGTCTAGAGGTTCAGAACCCGAAGTAGTCTCGATTCAATCGTCCGAAGTAGTCTCGATTCAATCGTCTCGATTAGCATAAGACCCTAATCACCCCCCCTCTAGGGTCTAACACCCGGTTTTTCTCCTTTAATCGTCCGATTGAAGGAGAAAAACCGGGTGTTAGATCCTAGAGGGGGGTGATTAGGGTCTTATGCTAATCTAATCCGATTAAATGCTAATTAAAAACTAATTAACAAATATATTCTTGTAATAAAGATATACAAGAGTAATAAGCAAGAATAATCAATATACGCAAGATGAATATATCCTAGCAATGAGATATTACAAAAATATGAGCAAGGATATATAAACAACACAAGGGTAAATAATCTAAACAAGATAGTGGATGAAATAAATGAGCAATGCACAAATGACGATATGAGATAAATGCAAAAACAAATACGCCAAAGAAAAACTCAAACAAGCAATATGATCACGGAGTTCGGACCTTCCGTCCTACATCTCCGCTCCCCACTCCCGGGGAGAAATCCACTATCACAACCAGGTTTTCTACGCTCACCCGAATAACGTTTATAACCACACTATGTCGGTTTTCAACGATCACCGATCAACGTCCACTCCTCACACTTGGTTTTCTAGCTAACCGAAAACTTTACAATCGACACTCTTGCAATCACACTCTACACCCTCACAAGTGTTGGACCTAGCCGTGTCTCCCTCAAGTGCTCGGTTACAACCTCTCCCTAGGTTCGTCAACCGACGCCACTCCTCTTGGGACGATCCCTAACTCTCACCACACACTCCTCTTGGTGTACAAGTGTATACAAAGTGTATCCTCACAATTAAGCACAATATAACAAATGATTATTCTCTAATATGGATGAGAACATAATGAAAGCTCACACTCAAAGTTACAACTCTCACCAACCCAAATATATTATGAATGCAAATACAATAAGCTCAAGTGGGTGTGTGTAACAATGAGATAAATCAAATCTAAACTTAATATAAAACTAGCTTTAATAGAAATGATAATCAACAGATAATTATAAATAAAATCTAGAGTTGAGTTTAGAAAAACTTCTCTAGATGACAAGAGAGAGAGATGGATTGAATGACTAAAATACAATTGATAATCTCCTCAAGCTCTTGTAAAACTTTCTTCATAAACCAAACCCTTAAACAAGCTTAAAACAAGCTTAAACTCTTTTTAAAACTCTTCAAAACATTCTCTTGTTGTGTGTTGAGCTGAAGGTAAAAGGGGGTATTTATACAAACCCTAAAGCCAAGAGAAAGCCAAGAAAAAGACCAAAAAACCACACTGCAACGGCTCTGGAAACTAGCCGGTGGGACAGATCTGACAGAGCGGCTGTCGACCGCGACGGTCGATTGCGAACAACAAAAAACCAGCAGAAAACTCCAGAGAGTTCGACGGTCGACCGTGACGGTCGACCACGAGAAATTTTCAGCCGACGGTTGACCATGGCGGTCTACCGCGAAAGTTTCTGCTGCCCACTATGCAAAGGACTCAGGCGCGGTCGACTGTGGTGGTCGACCGTGAACTGATATATGAAAATCTAGGTTTGAAAATAGTTTGCTGATTTTAAAACACTGTTTAAAAATATCAAATAAATTCTAAAAAATGTAAAACTTTGGGAAAAGATTGTAGACATGATAATAAACATGCTACAATGACTGGTTTCCAAAAAGGACTTCCCAAATAAAAAATATCATTATTTTACAAAATAGTCCAAAACACAAAAATGTAAACATATGAATTTTGACATTTAGGCTAAACCATGTTTTGAAACTTTGCACAATGATTATGTAGACTTAATAAAATATGTATATGATTATTGTTAAGTCCAAAAACTAAGAATATAATATTTTTACAAATACAATAGAAAATAAAACATATGAGTATGTATATGAAAATATATTTGTTTCATATCTAAGTAGTTAAACCAAATCACAATAATAAATATGAAATATGTAATTTCACATTTGTAAACATGAAAAACCAAAACTTGTGTTGTATATGTATGTGACTACATATATATACAAGGAAACCAATAAAATGTGTGTGTATATTATATTGAGCTTAGAGTATCTAACACACATAATATAAAACCTAAACTAAGTTACCCAAGCCGATCTTGATCTTCATTGTAGCTCAACTTGGTACACGTTGCGGATGAAGCTTGATCTTGAATATGACTTGATGTGCAATGGCTTCATTCCATTGATGTGATCGTATAGGCTCAATCCATCCAACCTCCAACTCGTTGTTTGCCTAGAATAAATACGAAAACACAAACACTAGACAAACAACATTAGTGGTAAATTGTTTGTTAAACATTATCAAAACAAAGAGGCCAACATTGGGAACTTTAAGCACACCATACCACTTTAATGTTATGACTCAGCTAGCTAACATCCCAGTGAAAATAACTCTATACGAGTTATTGCGTCTCTCTAAAGACACTATGAAGGCCTTGTAAGAAGCTTTGGCTGATTCTGACATATTCCTCACTCAAATCAAGCCAATCCCTGAAGAGTCAGAGCCACCAGTTCAACATTATAATTTGGTGGCTAAGCAGTTTCCTTGTATCATATTTACCAAGGATGACATCCAAGTGAGAAATTCGAAGCATGATAGACCTCTGTACTTCACCGGATACATCGGCTCCAGCGTTGTCAATCGGATTCAAGTCGATCCGGGTTCCGCTGTCAGTATCACGCCACTCCTATTGATGTATAGTCTTAGAATCCCTACCAACAAGCTGTCTTCGATAAGCACCGTCATCTATGGATTCAATACCAGTGGGTCCAGAGCATTGAGTAAAATCCATGTGAAGTGTCAACTGGGGGATTTAAGGTCCGAGGTCACGTGCTACGTGATCGATGTAAAAACCTCCTATAACTTACTATTGGGTCGATCCTGGATCCATGGTAATCTTATAGTCCCCTCCACTCTCCATTGGTATCTAAAATATGTAGACACCAATAATGAGGTCAAGACGATGGTCGCGGATAAGCATCTGTTTAAGGGGTTAGAAAACTACTTTACTGACTCCCTTCTTTACGGTACTGAATTCAATACTGAATCATCGCCCCAAGGCACGGACAATGGAGAAGAAGTTGATACTGAAGCTGAGCTTGATTACAATAGAGGTTTTGTACTAAATGATATTGTACCCTTTGTAGTCAGTCTTGATGATGGTGAATCGTCAGATGCTAGTTGTAATTGACAACTTGCCAAAGAAGTAATAAATGACGATTTAGAGTGTTCGCCTTGTCTTGATAATACAATGCAGAGGCTGCATGATAACCCCAATATACACATACCACTTCGGTAATCTTGCATGGTGAAAAAGTATGTCCAAGACTCATTTGGAACAACCATCGCCATTCCTACAAACGCAGGGGGTGAAAAGGAGTTAGTTTTCGGCAAGGGGGAGACATCTCCACCATCGGATCGCTTCTCAAAGGAAAATAGTGATCGGTCCTCATTTATCCAGATACAGTCAACAATCATATAACTTCATGAGGAAATAGGGATACAACTTTGCACTCGAAGAAGGTCTTTGTTTTGGTCGAGACTCACGGGTTCCACCTCGTCCGGCCTATGTATCGAAAGGAAAACCTGACAATTATTATAGTCATAAAAGGGGTTTGAGCAATGTCTCATCGTTTGATGACGAATGTTGCTAGCGAGTCATTGACCAATTTGTAAATAAGGACGGATACTCATTCAATTCTTCCAATAGGGACTTCGACGTCAGTCTTGGAGAAATATTCAAAAGCCTGATGTCAAATATGGCCACGGTTGATCCTGCCACAATAGAGAAAGTGATCAATTACCAACTTGGGAAGTACCTTGGATCCATCACCTAAATATCCAATATGGTGATAGATTCGAACAAAGAGAACCTCCTACCAAAGACAAAGTGATCCAGGTGAACATGGGCGATGAAGCGAATCTGAAGCCCATATTCGTCAGCAATAGTCTTCCACCAGACGAGAAGGAAGAGTTGATTGCCCTCATTAGGGAATACATAGACGTTTTCACTTGGAATTACGAAGATATACTCAGACTTGATCCAAATGTGGCAGTCCATCATCTTAACATCAAACCGGATGCAAAACCCGTCAAGCAACAGCAAAGACGGTTTCGTCCGTAAATAATGGAAGCGATCGAGTCTGAAGTTAAAAAGCTAATTGACTCGGCTTTTATCAGGGAAGAGCAAAATCCTGATTGGCTAGCAAATATCATACCGGTCCTCAAAAAGAACGAAAAAATCAGGATCTGTATTGACTTCAGAGACCTGAACACCACTTGCTCAAAGGATGATTTTCATCTTCTAATCACAGACGTTATTATCGAAAACACGTGCGGATTTAAAAGAATATCCTTCATGGATAGGTTTTCGGGTTACAATTAAATCAAGATGTACCCTGTGTTGTGTGGAAAATTTGCAATAAGAAAATAATGAAAGAATTGTGTTTGATTTTATTCTCTCTAACTATTTAGAAAAAGAATGTTTACAAATCTCTCAACTCTCGATTACAATTGGATTTCCTGAATACAAAAGAGAAGAGAATGATCTGGATTCTCCCCTTTGTTTAATTCTGGGTTCTTCACGATGGCGATGGAGTGCTTCCTTCAAATGCTCGCGTCGAACTTGCTCTCCGTTGACGATCCGAAAATCTCAATTCGCTGGAACAAATGACTTGTCTGGTTGAACTGCTCAAGAACTCTCGACAAGTATTGTAGCTCAGAATGAGTAACAAACTCTAATAAGAAAAGAGTTGTTTGAACTGAAATAATTCGGTTAATAAGCCAAGTATCGAATGTCTAGAACTCTTCTGTCGAAGATGGTTGCCCTCCGATTGTGTAAAGATCCAATCCTGGAAAATTCTCCCCGATCTGATTCTAGAAAATCTCCTCCGACCTCCCAAAATCCGATCCCGAACTCTGTTGAGTTTGTTGATATTTATAGGGGAATTAGGGGTGTAACTGCCCCCATAATCCGCGCCTAAATAGGGGTTTAGTTGCCCCATTAATCGGGTATAACAACCCACGTAAACCACTCCCTAAATCGTGGGTGAAGAACAGCTTCGAAGTTGTTACGATTACATTTGAACAGGTCGAACGCAAGTCTTGCGTCGCTGAACATGAACTTACGTATACCGCTAGATGATGCGTTAATCGTCTGGGCTTGAGTTGCGTCTGGATATGATCCTTCGTCTGAACACAGTGTCTGAAATCGCGTTTGCAGCGGTATGAAGCTGCGTTTGCAGCGTTTAGAAGCTGCATTCTGCAGCGATATGAAGCTGCGTTTGCAGCGTTTAGAAGCTGCGTTTGTAGCGTTAGAAGCTGCGTTTGCAGCGATATGAAGCTGCGTTTGTAGTGTTAGAAGCTATGTTTGTAGCATTTAGGAGCTGCGTTCCGCAGCTTTAGAAGCTGCGTTTCTCCTTTCTGTCTTTATATATGGATGACACCAATGACGGGTCGAGAAGGCCTTATTCAGGTCATTTGTGACGCTTGAGGCATCCCAATAACGCTCTATCAACTGCAGGCCACGACATGGCGAGCTTTTAATAAGATTGTTCACGTAGTCTCTAGATCTTTCCGCTTTTCTAAAGTCATTACACTTCTCATAAGCACCTCTGATAGTTGCTAATATAATATTAGTCATGTTGTTGTCGCAGCCATCAAGATCAATCATCTCCCATATGGGGCTGTGTTGATAGCTGAGGATGCAATGATTGCGTTGTTTTGACTTTTGGAACGTAGCCATTTGTGTTTTGACTGTAAGGATGAATTCTACCTCTCGGTTTGAAGAAATCGTTGGCTTGTAATTTCTCCATGATCCATAGGGGCATCCTTCGATTACAGCTTTCCTTTGGTAATAAGAAAGTCGTCTGATTGTAACCTTCTTAATTATGGCTAGACGGGGACTAGCTTTCTATTATGATTTTTTAGACAGCCTACAGAACCCCCTCCAAAGTTTTCGAAAGTTCACGGTTGACTGGGACGAATTTTCAAAATACTTTGGATCCCAAAATTTTGTTGATTGAATACATCTCATCGCAGACTGAGTGGAGCATCTCAGAGTCTTAGACAAATTCGTTGACGTCATCTTTTTAGTTCATCAATAATGACTTGGACTTTAGCTTGTTTGACCAAGTTTATCATCTTCAGGGAGGTTGAGCACTTCCTGGCTTAAGACAAATCTATTGTCATAGACAGAGAGAATCACAAGCCTGTATGAGAAGAACTTCATCCCCAGCTTAGTCAGGAGGACAGCCTAGGAGGAATCCACCACATCGTCATCACTTGGAATATTAACCTATTTGAAAGGGTTAATTGTGTGATCGGCTGATGCGTTCAATCAATCGAGTGTGGTGATGCGTTTGGAAGCTAACTCCCCTTATTTGAAAAATGCGAAAATCGCGTTTCGGGTGGGATTTTCGCCTAAAATCCCGTGCTGATTTGACAACTACAGCTGTATATAAATAGACCACTGAGGTCAAATCAAAAAGTCGCTCGACTTTTCTCTTCCTTGCTTTCCTGTCGACCGCTTAATAGGGTTCCTGTTCATCTTCTCCAGCGCTTCAACGAAAGAGAAATTCATCCCTAAATCTTTCGTTAATCCATTCTACATCTTCTTTGTCACTATTAGAATGGCTCCCAAGAAGAGAATGACCTCCAAATCCAAGATCGTCCAAACTCAGGGTGCTCCTTCGGCTAAGACCTCTGGAGATGTCCAAGCCGCTGCCCCGACATCTTCGACTTCCTTAATTAACGGTAAGTCTGGGTAGTTGAAAGCTATTTTGAAAGATTCCTTCCTTTTGATTTTTGATTGGGGGTTCTGCCTTCCCCTATTAGAACATAGAGATCATACTTAACGTTTCTCGGTCTTAAAACGAATGGTTAGCTCCATCGTTCATGGTATTTCAACGCAGGTTAAGACCTTGCGTTTCAAATTTTGAATGCAGGTTGAGACCCTGCGTTTTGGGATTTTAGACGCAGGTTAAGACCCTGCGTTTTGGGACCTAGACGCGGGTCTGGGCCTTGCGCTTGCGTTTAAAATTCTGGACGCGAGTCTGGACCTTGCGTTTAAGATTCTGGACGCGGGTATGAACCTTGCGTTTAAGATTCTAGACGCAGGTTGAAGCCCTGACTTATCATTTTGGACGTAGATCCAGAATTTGCCTCCTTGAGTTAGACTCCTGAGTTTAACTGACTGACTTTTCTATTTGCAGTGTGCTATTCCAACAAGCCTCTTTATTTCAACCACTATTTCGGTCATGCGGGAGGTGCGGAGAAAAATATGATCTTCAGTTTTCGTTTTGAGTACCTAGCTTTCCAAGACACCAACAAGGAGCGGGCGAAACTTATTACTCAAGCTTTCCTCGAGACTCTCATGTCCTTAGTCACAGATGCTAAATTTGAAACCACCGAACGTGAGATTTTAAAGAAACCATCCTTTCTCTTCGGGGATTCTGTTAAAATGGACCCTAAGCGGATGTCGGAAGGAAACTACAAATGGCTGAGGGCAGTTAACAATCTTCGTCTTTTCCTCCCCAACTTAGAGCAAATGTGGCCGATTTCTTATTATCAGTGCGCTTCCATCCCACGGTCAATGAATTAGGAACTTGTTCAGGACCAGAGAGGTGTTGCCACTGGGCATATTACTCCTCGAGGCACTCACCCGGCTGGTTTTAATCAATTTGTGGTCCTGAAACCAGGTTTATTCAAGAAGGAACATCCCGTCGGCGAACCCGCTAAACTGGTGGAGGTCTTCATTAGAAAATTTATCTCTATCAAAGGAGAGTTCCCTGCTCAAGACTTTAGGGCTCCAACGTGGGTACATTCGAGTGAAACAGACTGGTGGGCCCGGATGATAAATTTTATCTTGGAGGAGCTGGAAGAACCTTTGAGGATTTCAGAGCTGAGGACTCCAATAACGGCTACTCGATATGGGATTTCTCCAAATTACAGCGGACTTTTTACTATGCTAGAATTTTATAATCCTCACACCGGTACATTTTTCACTCCTGCTGGTGAATTAGGCTTCGCTCTTCATGAGATGTTTGAAATCTCTGGCCTGTCTTTTGGAGAGCTGCCTTATAAGGAGTTCGTCCCCGGAAATAGGGAATTGGAGATCCTGAAGCATGGTGCCCCCGACATCTATGGCACTTATTGGGAATTGATGTGCCATTTCCAGATCTGTGCACAAATCACTAGGAAAAGGGCCAGTGGTGTGAAACAAGGATAATGGGCAGAATATCTTTTTCAAAATCCGTGGGATAATGAAGCTGAGGTGACTCGTTTAGCTGCTAGTACTCTTGAAGAAATCAACGAGCGTATCAACGATGCGACCTCCCACTACACTTGCGAGGTAGAGGAGGATGTCTTCCCAGCTTTTACCACCTTCGAAAGCTTCAATTATCAGGCAGAAATTCCAATTTCTGACATGGCCCTGTTCGCTGGTTTTCTTACTCTTTGGTTGAAGCGATGTGTGGTACCTACCAGGCCGGTGGATGCTATTACGGTAGAGGTGTTATACCCCGCTGTACTTCTAGCTCATGGACGACCCTTAAATCTTCTTTCAGCCATGGTGTGCTGCTTGCAGAGTGGTTTGCGGGAACTCGCCTCTAAATTTGTTGCTGTCAAGAAATTAGACTCAGATGGGAAGACTATCATTCAAACTCCGACCCCTCGAGTGCCAATGCCATATATTTATTTGGTATCTTGGTTTGTGTTGTACTGCCCTTCGATAATGTCAACTCCTCTGTCGAGTGACACCTCGGCTCCTCTTGTTCAGCAATTAGAAACTGCTCAATGGGTCGGTTGGTATCAAGTTAAATTCCGTGAAATATTTAGGCGGGACCATAATTACGAGATCGCTTGCAAGTTTCCCATTTTCGAGGGCGGTGCGTATGGAGAACTCCATCAAGACACTCCGGGACGAAATTCTTTCACCATACTCAGTAGAGGTGCCTTCTGGTGGCTCATAAATATTCACCCCGGCTATCTTATTTTTCGGCAAAGGAGGAAGTGTTTTATTGAACCATATCAGCCTTATCGCTTTTCTCGGCAATTTGGCTATGATCAGATTTACGTCGGGAATCCAAACCCCGCTTTTGTGTACACAGGTAACGTGTATGAAGGAGCAAGAGCTTGGTACTACTCGGTAGCAGGATGTACGAGAGTGAAATTCCGACTACCACATAAGATGCCCAACGTTCGTACTTCTTTATGTTTTTGCACGTGGTACCAAGCTGCCTCCCAAATTTTAGCTTACAACATGAATACCTCTTGCTTGAGAGCCATCCGCAAATGGTATGCTTCAAAGAGGAGTGCTAAAAGGTTCCGTGCCGGGGGTGCTAACGAATATTTATCATACGAAAAGGTGATTACAGAGGACGAACGACAACAATCACCAGAGGGTGTTCAGGAAGAGGTCAGGATGCCAGATACTCATGAGGTGGAACCTTCAAGAGTCCAGACTCGGAGTAAGAGTGCTACTGTAAAAAGAGCACTAGATCCGGCTGAAGAAGCCAAATATGACAAACGAGCTCGTCGGAAGTTAGCACTCGAACCCCCTGCTTCTAAACTTATGTCAGATGCTCAGAAAGCATGGCATGCCGAAGAGGAAGAACGAGAGTCAACTGCTATGGGACTCTCGCCTCAGCCTGGTCTCCCTAGCATTGGTCCCGCTTTAGAAGGCCCTGCCTCTTCTGCCTATTCATTGAATGAAGAAGAACGTGGGGATGAATCATTTGCAGGGGTGTGGAGTTTGCCCCTAAAGACACACTTCACGATACTTCCTCTACTGCCCTTCGCGTTGAAGAAGATAAGCCTCCGGTCTAAGAATCTACGATGGCTGCCCAACAAGACTTGGTAGCAGACAAGTATCCTTCCGCTTCTGTGCTATTTACCCCTATAGGAGACACACAGCCCAGCCCTACTACTGGAGTCATATCGAAACCTACCGTCACTGAGGATGCGCCGGCATTTCCCCTTGTAGACGAAGAGGAGCCTACGGATCATAGCGATGGTGCAAATGATACGGATGGTGATGGTGACCAAAGTGGGAGTGATGAGAACAATGACAATTTAGGTGATGACAGCGATGATCCTGGGGAGTGGGATATTCTACCACCATCTTCTTCAGACAAAGCGTCGCCCTACATCCCTTTGCCTCTCACGGGTAAGTGTCGTTTGTTTTGATTTACGACCAGTCTTTATTGTATATCTAAACAATTTTCTCATATAGATCCTATGATACACGAGGCAAGTGCTGTCATCCCTCCTTCGACACAGCAGCCTATGCTTCCACCAGCTCAGGCGTCAGAACCACCTTGCTTGGAGCTCTCAATGACAACTCTCCCACCGACAACCTTATTGACAATTTCTTTAGCCTCTACAGAAGTTGTAGACGTGCCAAGATCATCTGGAGTAGGGGAACTTATGGTTCTTCAAACGAGTCCATCTCAGCTAGATGTCGACGTTCCCTCCCAAGCTACTACGCCGAAATCACCTGCTGGTCTTTTACTTGGCTCAGTATCTTCAGAAGTTTCTATACTATCTCCCATCACTGCTTCGAGTCCCACAGACGTGCCAGATTTCTTTAAGATTTCTCTTAATTATCTAGAGAGTCTGACAAAGAAGGAGATTGAGGTGGTATTGGCTGGCAGAGATACTTTTGAAACCTTCAAGCCTATGCTCACCAATAGTTTGAACAACCTCAAGTTTGTGGGTGATGTCGATGTCATTCGTCGTTGCTCAGAAGCTATCTCACGCCTGGAGGCGCAACTAAGGTTCTTGGAGGCCTTAGGTCGTGCTGATATCCAAGCGCAGATTGCGTCGACGTTTGAAGACATCCGGGCTGAGGAGTTTAATAAATATGAAGCAGCTTAGCGTCATATAGCCGAGGAGGAAGTCCGGGTGGAACATTTGCAAAAGCTGCATGCTCAAAAGCAAGCTGAGCTAGCGCTCTCCAGCACTTCTCTAGAAAATTTACGGGAGAAGATCGTCGCTACTGAAGTAGAGTTGACCAGGTTGAAAGCTCAATTCAAACGAGAAGAAGTTATCGTCACTGAGCTCAACGTCAAGAGAGCAACCTCTCTAGTAGATTATCGCACAGGAGCTAATGCTCTGGCAGAGGCCAAACGGAAGATTGCCACCATGCTTCCTAATGAGGACGAGCTTCGGAAACGAGCTGAAATGCTGGTGCGAACTGATCATGAAGAGAAACTTTCTGATATTAAGTCTCAACTTGTCTCCTTTAGTTTGATGGATTGATGAGTCAGTTCTTGTATTGCTCCTTTGGTAGAAACAATGCTTATTTCCTTGTTGCTTTGCTTTCCTTTGAATAAACGTAACGCTATTTTGTTTTTTTATCGTTTCTTTTACATATCATTTTCTGACATGGAACCATGAAATTCTGCTTTAATATCAAAGGATAGATTGTTTATATGCTTTTGTTTTAAGCACTGGAAGAAATTTGTAAATTTTAGAAGTGCCATGTTACATGGTGATTTTGAGGACCTATCGCTCTATTGACGAGAGTCGATAAGTTGAAGGTGTTGCAATCGGAGTAGCTTTGAGGACTTATCGCTCTATTGACGAGAGTCGATAAGTTAAAAGTGTTACGATTGGAGCAACTTTGAGGACTTATCGCTCTATTGACGAGAGTCGATAAGTTAAAAGTGTTGCGATTGGAGCAACTTTGAGGACTTATCGCTTTACTGACGAGAGTCGATAAGTTGAAAGTATTGCGATCGGAGCAACTTTAAGGACCTATAGATCTATTGACGAGAGTCGATAAGTTAGAAGTGTTGCGATCGGAGCAACCTTGAGGACTTATCGCTCTATTGACGAGAGTCGATAAGTTGAAAGTGTTGTGATCGGAGCAGCTTTGAGGACTTATCACTCTATTGACGAGAGTCGATAAGTTGAAAGTGTTACGATTGGAGCAACTTTGAGGACTTATCGCTCTACTGACGAGAGTCGATAAGTTGAAAGTGTTGCGATCGGAGTAACTTTGAGGACCTATCGCTCTATTGACGAGAGTCGATAAGTTAGAAGTGTTGCGTTCGGAGCAACTTTGAGGAAGATAGAGTTCAAACTCTGTAGGAATGAAACCCATCATAGGTTTAATGTTGACATTGGAAAGACTTTGTCAACTTTTTTGTTTTAAATTGTGCAGAAGTTTTAAAGATCTGTCACCATATTTAAAAACGCAAAAATAGGGATACCCCCTGCGTTTATGCTCTTGAGCTGCGTAGGTTTGGAAGAACGCATCTCCAGATTATTGCGTTTAGTCTCGCCTGCCTATCTTATGGACGCAGGGTCTTGTCTTGCGTCTTATCAGAAGTCCAAGAGACTACAATGATGATGAAGAGACCACACTCATCGGGAGTCTTGGAACTCTATCTCATCATTATTAATTATTTATAAATAGGCCTGATTAGTCTTGTCAAAAGCCTCAACGCTTAAACTTCTTTCTTGAACTCAGAAACGAGTTTCTTCTCGTTAATTCTTCTACTATTTTGTCTCATCTTCTGGCCATGGCTTCTAAGAAATCCTGCTCGGGTGGAGACGAAAAGACGGCGCACCCCATACCGCTGTCAGAGAATGCTTTCGGGTCCACCTCCGGACCGACGTCGACGCCTCCGATGCCTGGCCATCGAGGTAAGCCTCGCTGTCTTCTTCGTTTAAGCATTCTTTTTTGATAGGTTTTCTTAAAATTCCTTAGATGGATTCTGGTTGACGATGACGAATATAATTCGTCTCTTCAATCTTGAATGTACAAAGAAATGTGTGCGTCTTTTGACAAACACTGGTTCGTCTCCTTAGTTCTGGACGTCGAAAGAACTTCAAGTGTTTTTTTGTCAAATCAAAGGGTTAAACCCTTAATCTTGAGTGCATGAAGAAGCTTCTGCATTCATTGACAAAACGAAGGGTTGATCTCTTCGTTTCGACACGCTGGTTTGATCCAGCTGCATTTGACACAGAATCAAATCTCTTTGTCTTGGAAACTTATAACGCATCTTTATTTTGCTGCGTTCATAATGATTCAACGCGGGTCTGAATCCATTGCGTTTAAGTTGATCTCGATGCATGTCTTGAACCACTGCGTTTGCATTCATCTATTTTATTGACTTTGCTTTTTATTTGTTTGCAAGGTGGGGTTCCTGTCGCTGCTCCCCTTATTATTTCAGAAGATGCTCCTCTCATCACCCCCCTTGCTATAGCCCTTCCTGATGAGGTTTTTACTCCACTCCCTGAGAGTGTGACCTTCCTCACGAAGCTTTTGGAGAACATGGTGAGGCAAGCATACCTCATCTCTGAGCAAGGATGGGCCCCATTTTTAGAATTCCAGAGCTCGTTCATGGATGTGATGCGCTCTCTCTCTCGTATCAACCATAGCTGGGCTCTGCACTGTGCCGAGAAGATTTACTTCTTCTCAGGCACTGTGGAAGCCTTGGAGAAATTGCAGAGTGCTGACTTGAAGCCAGAGATAGAGGAGGCTCTTCAAGCCTTGCGATCAGGAGCTGCTGCCGCTGCTGCCACTGCTGAAGAATTAAAGGGGAGGGCCGAAGCAGAAGTTCGAGCCAAGCATTCTACGCGTATATCCCAAGCTAAAGCCAGCCTCGCATCTTTTTCTCTTTAAATACTTTTGGGACTGTAATAATTTTTGATACTTTCGTAACAATTACTACTCTTGTCTGTGATGAACTGCTTATATTTTCTGCAATGCCATGGTCTTTTTGTGATGTTAGAATTTCTGAAAATTACCCCCTTGCGTCTGAATGATCTGAACGCAGGCTTATCAAAGACGCATGGTTCTGTTTTTGCGTCCAAACAGGTTTGAACGCAACTCTGAGACTTGAGCTGTAGTTATAAGTCTTGTTTTTAGGAAAACTTGATGCATTCCAGCTTGTTGAGTGTTTTCTGGAAGTTTCTTGTGTTTGAATGATCATGACGTGTGTTCGTTTACGAGAACGCGGGGGTCGGACCTCGCAGCTGTGAGTCTTGAAACGCAGCTACAGAGTTTTAAACGCGGCTATAGGATTTGCGTTCGGGAGGGCCAGACGCAGTCTGAGTTGGGACTTTTTCACCAAATTAGATTATGCTGGTAATCATCTGGTAGATTTTGGAAAATTCCTTTATTATAATAATTCTCGACAACTTCAATCATCAGAGGTGTAATGTTAACTTGATGACATACAAAGTAGGAGAACAATTCGTTCAAACAAACATTTAATAAGTAACCCCCAGCTAGGCTCAAGAGACTTGCAGCTTATGGGTAATACTTCTTGAGAAATTTCTCGTTAATTGGCATCATGAGTCTATCACCTTTTTTATCAATGAGACGGTAGGCTCCATTGTAATAGACTGTCTCTATCACAAAAGGTCCTTCCCATTTGGGATTAAACTTTACTTTGGTTTTGTGAGTCATCACCATCGGTCGTCGATTAGCCAAAACTAAATCGCCTCTCTTGAAAATCTGTTCTTTAACCTTTTTGTTGTAGGCTTTAGAAATACGGGCTTGATATAGTTCAATCTGCTGCTGAGCTTGAAGTCGCTTGTCGTCTAAAGCTTCAAGTTCATGTAGACGTCGTTGGTGTTTTTCTTCCTCTGTCAGTCCGACTGTGATAGCGACTCTTAAGGAAGGGATTTGGATTTCTAATGGCAATATCGCTTCGTAGCCATACACTAAAGGGAACAGTGTAGTTCTTGTAGGGGTCCTTACTGTTGTGCGGTAGGCCTACAAACATTCACCGAGTCTCTCGTCCTAATCTCATCGGCTTTTGGAAACGAACTTTTTGAGGAGCTTCACAATGGTTTTGTTAAAAGCCTCTGCAAGACCATTCGCTGGCGGATAATATGTCGTAGATGCGACACTTTGGATTCTAAACTTATCACAAAATCTCTGAAATCCAAAGCTAACAAATTGTGTCCCGTTGTCGTGAACTATTCATCTCGGGACTCCAAAACGGTAGATGACGTGATATTTGATGAACTTAACCACATTCTTCGTCTAGAATTATTTTAGCGGGATTGCCTCTGCCCACTTGGAGAAATAATCAGTTACGACCAAAATGAACCGGTGTCCTTTGGAAGTCGGAGGAGAAATTGGACCCATGATATCCATACCCCACATTTCGAATGGCCAAGAAGCAGATGTGGTATATAAGTTTCCTGGCGCTTGATGGATAAAATCACCATGAATCTGGCATGCGTGACAATGTTTAGCGTAGTCCGCTGCGTCTGCGAACATCCTTGGCCAATAATAACCAATTCGTCAGAGACGGTCGCCCAATTTAGCTCCAGACTGATGAGCTCCACACATTCCGTCGTGAGCTTCCTTCAGGGCCTCTTTCGCTTCTTTCTGAGAGAGGCATCTAAGCAAAACTCCATCATGTGATTTACGGTACATGGTTTGAGAAATTACATCATAATAGAATTGGAGGGCCTTTTGTTTGATAGTGGCCGCTTCCTTAGGCTTATCAGGCAAAATTCCGTATACGACATAGTCAATGTATGAAAACCGCCAATCTCTAGCTTCAAATTCCATCGAGGTCGTGCATACTTCTCCTGTCGGTGTCTTATCGGAGCTTTCCTCCATAGGAATCTTAGAACAATATAACTCGCGTCCTGTAACCGGGATTGTAGTTTCGGCCCCTGGAGGCAACGCTAATGAGGTTGCCAACGAAGCTAAAGCGTCCGCGTAAGCGTTCTGAGCTCGTGGAATGTATTCGATAAAGAAACCTTCGAACTTCTTAGCTTACTTTAGCACTACGAAGTAATACGGGATAAGATCCTCATGACGTACTTCGTATTCCCCTCGGACCTGATTTACGATTAGCTGAGAGTCACCGTAAGCTTCAAGATGTCGAATATTGAGTTCCTTAGCAATTTGCATTCCAAGTAGCAGCGCATTATACTCGGCTACATTGTTGGTACACGGTTCGATCAATGAAAACCCTCTTGGGATCACATGGCTTTTCGGGGAAACGAGTACGACTCCCACTCCTGCGGTAATTGCTCCATGAGGATTTGCTCTAGATGCACCGTCGAAGAATAATTTCCACACTTGCGTAGCTTCTTGAGTAACACAAGCCTCAGCGACTTCATCGGGTAGTTCTTCATACAATTTAGATGTCCCTGGTACCAGATGATCGGCTAAGAAGTCTGCCAACGCTTGACCCTTGACCGCCTTTTGGGGCATGAATTGCATATCATATTGTGACAAGAGAATGACCCATTTTGCGAGCCGACAATTTAGAGATGATGGCTTTGTCATCAGAACTCTCAAGGGATTCACCTTGGAGATGACGTGAATTGTTTGTCCAACTAGGTAATGTCGCATCTTTTGAACTGTGAATACCAAAACGAGACATTCTTTTTCAACTGGATTGTATCGGTGTTCGGCTCCCATCATAGTCCTGTTTAGGTAATAGATGGCTTGCTCTTGACCTTGATCATTGTTCTAGGCCAACAAAGCTCCAAGAGAATGTTCCATGGCTCTCACATACAACAGGAAGGGCTTTCCTGATATTGGAGCTACAAGAACCGGCGGTTGAGTAAGATACTCCTTAATCTCTTCGAAGGCTCTTTGGCAATCCTTATCCCAAACAAAGGATACTCCTTTCTTCATGAGCTTAGAGAAGGGTTGACAGCGTCCTGAAAGATTCGATATAAATCTCCGAATGTAGGCCAACCTCCCTTGCAAACCCCTGAGCTCTTTAAGATTCTTTGGGGGTGGCATATCTTGAATAGCACGGATTTTCTCTGGATCAAGAGAAATTCCCTTGGACGTGACAATAAATCCCAGGAATTTTCCGCTTGACACCCCAAGGAATGATTTTGTTGGGTTCATCTTTAGTTGATGTGCTCGCATGATGTCGAACATTGTTTTCAAGTCTGTAAGATGATCGCCTTTGTGTTGACTCTTTACTGCTATATCGTCAACGTAGCATTCTATCTTCTTACGCAAATGCTCATGAAAGATGGTGTTCATTGCACGTTGATAAGTTGCACCTGCATTTTTTAGACCGAAGGGCATCACTGTGTAGCAATACACCCCCAGTGGAGTTCTGAATGCAGTATGCTTTTCATCTTCAGGATGTATCTTGATTTGATTGTACCCTGAGAATCCATCCATGAAAGACTTCCTTTCATATCCGCAGGTATTGTTGATCATGACGTCAGTGATAGGAAGAGGGAATTCGTCTTTCAGACAAGCTGCATTGAGGTCACGAAAGTCGATGCATATTCGGACCTTACCATTTTTCTTGGGAACTGGAACAATGTTGGCCACCCAGTCTGGATGTTGTTCTTCCCTAACAAAACCTGAATCTATAAGATTTTTAACTTCAGACTCAATTGCTTCCATGATCTCTGGACGAAACCGGCGTTGTTGCTGTTTAACGGGTTTTGCATCCGGTTCGATGTTGAGACGATGCATGGCAGCTTTTGGGTCAAGACCAGGCATGTCTTCATAGTTCCAAGCAAAAACATCTATATATTCTCGGATGAGAGATATAAGGTTTTCTCTCTCAGATGATGATAAATTTTTAGCTATGAAGATGGGCTTAGGATCATGTTCATCTCCCATGTTGACCTGGATCACTTTATCTTCAGTAGGTGGTTCGCGTTGCTCAAATTGCATATCCCACAAGATATTGAGACGCTTGATCCAAGGGTCATTGGTCGATTAGATTAACTCTCCGTCACCCCCTGCATCTTCATCCGGATGACTAGTTGAAACCATGTTCACGGTCAGACTTTTAAAGAAAGGTCCGACACTGACGTCAGATTCCCAGGAAGATGTTCCGGATGAATGATCTTAACGCAGATAATTACTCATTTCGTTTTCTGAGACAGAGAGAGTTATGACGTAACTCAAGCCTCTTCCGGTTTTTTGATAATAATCCGTGGGTTTTCCTTCGGGGGTTAGAGACATTCGAATTGGTGTTCGTCTTTCTTTCCCGAAATTTAAACCTTGTTTTTCATTAAAGTTATACCCCATTTGTTTCATTAATCGGAGGGAGTTAGGTTCGTGATAATGGAATTGAGGAACTCCATCATCTTCTTCGGAACTTCCCCGTTTGAGTGGTTCGGGTTTAACTTTACCGAAATGAATCGGCCTCTGCCCTTTCCTTTTAGACGAGACTTTGAAGAAAGCCTTCTGTGCACCTTCTACTTCTTCGTATGAAGTGAAGGATGACTCAATTGGCAATGTGAGGCATGTTTCTGCACACAATGTGCACCATGGATTGGTACCTACATTATGATCATTCTCTGCTTGTTCAGCTTTAAAAGATTCATCAGACAAGTATGCCAAAATAAAATCTTCATTAATGTACCACTCGCCCTTACTCGGTACATTATTATTGTTCTCCACTGGACTCATTACATTAAAGTTTAACTCCCATGGACAATTCCTTTCAGGATCTGCCTCGACGTCTGCCTCATTACCACTATCAATATCTTCTTTCTCTTGTGATTCCGAGTAGAAGACCGAATCGGTGTGAAAGTTTTCCACTCCTCAGAAAGGGTATTTTTCCGCAATCAGGGTTCGAACTTCGTCTTCATCATTGGCATACTTCATGACCTGATGTAGGGTAGATGGGACGATGCGATTTGCATGAATCCATGGTCGTCCTATTAACAGATTGTAGGATGTGTCTGCATCTATGATGTAACAAGTCACTTCGGACCTGAGATCTCCGATCTGACATCTGAGTTTGATCTTTCCCAGGGGCCGAGTGCTGTTAGCGTTGAACTCGAAGATGGTAGTTTGAGTAGCATTCAACCGATGCATGGGAATCCTTAAAACTTGCATAACTTTGTATGGCATGATGCTGAGTGCCGAGCCTGGGTCGACCTGAACACGGCTGATTTCTGATGACCCGATGTATCCTGTGTAGTACAGGGGCCTGTCATGTTTATGTTTCACTTGCATATCCTCCTGAGTGAATGATATGCAGGGTAGGCTTCTTGTTGCTTGTAAGCATTGCAGGCAGGACTGATCTTCAGACGCTTCAGGAATTGGAGTTAAAGCTTTCTGTGTTCTTCAAAGCTTCAATCAGAGCTTCTTTGGTGGTTTTGGACAACCTCAAAAGCTCATATAGGGTAATCCTAGCAGGTATATTGGCTAGCTGCGCCATTACATTAAATTGAAAGGGGACGCTCGTTTCTCCAAGATCTTGGTGAAGATTCTTGTTGAACCGGAGCTCCTTTTGTTTCCCTTTATCGACCGAATTCTTTGGTTCAGAACCCCCAGTGTCTTGGGGTTGTTCTTCGACTTCTTGAGCATTCTGGTTATAGTTTCTCAAGTAAGCTTTTTCCGACCGAGTACCAGGGTTGCCTTCTGGGTATGCCGCTAGGACGATTCTCTCTTCCTCTGAGTCGGTGAGAGGTTTAAGATGGTCATTATTCTCATTAACAGAGGGGCTAATCATGTTGGATGACTTAGCCTTGCCTCTTTTCTACTTGGGCGAGGTGTTTGTCCACTGCTGATCTTTAATTAGGTCGGGATGGACCCACATGATCTCTCCTTTTAGGATAGTGAGGGGTACCAACCCCCTGTCCTTCTGATTGTGTACGTTGGTGTTTTTCAAGTGCATTTCCCCTTTATGGATATGAATGACACCATCTGTAGCAGCTACAGGGAGGAAGTCACCGAACTGGACTGCAATCAAGTTAGTGGATACAGTCTTCTGCTCCGGCTTCAGGGTAAGTACGTTAGCATTCACCAAATTTTGCAAGATGTCTTTGAACACATAACATTTTCTGGTAGGATGTCCCAAGAACCTATGATAGCGACAGTAATTGGGGTCATCTACCTTCCCTGCTTCATCTGGCTTTCTGATTTCAGAGAGTTACAATTTATTGTTCTTCCGAAGAAGTTGGAACAGAGTGTCTACATGCTCTTCTTTGAACGAGTACTGCTTAGGCGCTCTTTGTTGGTTTGGTGCTTTGCCTTGTTTTCCTGATGACGTGCGTGCATCGGTATCAGCAGCTAACGTCTCCTTCCCCTTGGAGCACGGCGCATTGTTCTGGTTACGTTGCTGTTGGGGCTTGGGTTGAGTAACTTCTTCAGCCTTGACCCGATCAACAATCTCTTCAGCTTGTTCTCCTTATGATACCAGTTGTCTCCAGGAGCGATATTCTGCTACTCCCATCTGAGCAAGGAGCTATGTCTGTAAGTTATGCCTGCAAGTTTCAACCAAAGTTGATTGAGTCATACCTGATGGGCATCACAATGCCATGCTGCAGAATCTCTCCACATAACCATTGATAGATTCTCCCTTCTTTTGCTTGGTGGTGAGAAGGGTAGGGACTGAGACTTTCGTATCATCTTCGAAGAATCTGGCTAAGAAAAGCCTTTCCAGATCTACCCATTTCTGAATAGATCCAGCAGGCAGTTTCATAAACCATTCAAAGGCAACTCCTTTAAGAGTACCGATGAACAAACGGGTTAGGATGGCGTCATTGGCTACCACATCTCCAGTCTGTGACTTGAAGTAGTAGATGTGTTGATTTGGCAACCCTGTACCATCGAAAGGTTGTAGAGTTGGGGCCTTAAATTTTGACGGATAGGGAGCTATATCCTATTCTGTGGGATAAGGCCGTATCACTCATTCCTCGCGAAGCTCGCTTCTGTTGGCTATTGCATTAAGGCGGGCTTCTAGCTCATCCACTTTAGTTGACTGAGGATTATGTTCTCTCTCCATCTCCTTCTCATTTTCGGAAGAAGACTCCAAATTGTGAGTCTCATGTTCCATATTTTCAAGCACTTTCTGTTTTCCTTTGGAGGTTGTCCTCCGGGAAGATTTAAGTTTTTGGCCTTTTTCGGCGAGGAGCTGGGCCAACATATCCTTCATTTGGAGAAGTGTCTCTTGTTGTGCATGGAGCATAATGTGGTGTTCATCAACTTTTTTAGCTAAATCCTTGGGGTCTCCAGTCATGTAAGCGAAAACTTCCCGTGCCACGACGGAACTTGAAGATTGGGATTCGACGATTGCCGAATGTTCATCATCAGAAGTAATTCCTTTGGCCAACTTTCTATAGTCAACCGAACGGATAGCTCCTGTCCGCGTCTGGGTGTGTCGATATACTCCTTCGAACTCATCACAAATTTCCCGAACGATCGGGGAATGGCTTCTTTCTGATTCATCAGAATTGGGAGTGGAAGCTTTCCCTCTGCTAATCACATTAATAGTGACTTGAGGATGTTCAGCTTTAGAAACCTTCTTCTTCTGATGACGTCATTGCTTGGTAGGTCTTGCGATGTCAGACAGTCTATCGAATACAAACCTGCGAAGCTCAGGTGTACAACAGTGACATTCGGAAAGGACTGTTGAAATAAGCCGCTCACAATGACATGAATGAGTTGCTCGTTGCGTTGGTTTTTCCCTAGAGAGTAATTCTCATAAATTGGGGATTTGAGAGTAATTCTTCGCCGGGGATAAGACCTTCTGTCTTCGAGTGGGCGAGACTTGTTCTTGTTGGACATGAATCTTAAGCCTGTGTTGACTCCTTTGTACTTGGCGGACCACATCGCGTTCTGGAGTCGAAACGCAAGGGTCGCGTTGTGATTTATAACTACCAGGCTTTGGCCTGGTTTAATTGATGAAACAGATCCCTTGGGATCCTTTTTTATTTGGACGCACTCATGGGGTGCGTTTTTGTCCTTAACAGTACTATGTTTTGGATGGATAACGCACCGCTGAGGGTCCGTTTAAGCTGTATCACTCGGGGCTCATAGTTAGGCTCATTGCCATGAAGTATGCATTCTGGAGTAGGAACGCAGTTTTTATGCGGGGCTTCGAGAACGTGATGCTTGCGTTGAACCAGGGATCCGTTTTCTCGAAGATGCGCTCGTCGGATGGATCTTCTCCATCTTCGAGCGACATTCTTCTTGGCTTGTTTCAGAGTCTTGGCCGCAACGTCATCGATATTGATGGGATTTTCCTCCATCATAGGCCTTTTACCACCCATTACACGTCATGTTGATACGGGTGTGGAATCTTCAACTTGCAGAGCGAGTTTGAGACCTTGACCAAAGGAGAGGGCTTTCTTCGGCTTCTCAATAATAGGTTGGATCTCTTTGGAGGCTTTTTGGATGTTGTGCCTAGCTTTGGGGCTAAGCGATCCAGAGGAAAGAGCTTCCTCGTATTTTGCTTGATCAAACTCTACAACAAGAGTTTCAACGGTCGTTCCAGCGAGATGGACATCGGATTGCGTCACCACTTCTTCGTCAGAGAAGCTTGTCCCCAGCGGAGTCTCCATCTTTTGTTGTGTGGAAAATTTGCAATAAGAAAATAATGAAAGAATTGTGTTTGATTTTATTCTCTCTAACTATTTAGAAAAAGAATGTTTACAAATTTCTCAACTCTCGATTAAAATTGGATTTCCTGAATACAAAAGAGAAGAGAATGATCTGGATTCTCCCCTTTGTTTAATTCTGGGTTCTTCACAGTGGCGATGGAGTGCTTCCTTCGAATGCTCGCGTCGAACTTGCTCTCCATTGACGATCCGAAAATCTCAATTCGCTGGAACAAATGACTTGTCTGGTTGAACTGCTCAAGAACTCTCGACGAGTATTATAGCTCAGAATGAGTAACAAACTCTAATAAGAAAAGAGTTGTTTGAACCGAAATAATTCGGTTAATAAGCTAAGTATCGAATGTCTGGAACTCTTCTGTCGAAGATGGTTGCCCTCCGATTGCGTAAAGATCCAATCCTAGAAAATTCTCCCCGATCTGATTCTAGAAAATATCCTCTGACCTCCCAAAATCCGATCCCGAACTCTGTTGAGTTTGTTGATATTTATAGGGTCGTGCCTAAATGGGGGTTTAGTTGCCTCATTAATCGGGTATAACAACCCACGTAAACCACTCCCCAAATCGTGGGTGAAGAACAGCTTTGAAGTTGTTATGATTACATTTGAACAGGTCAAACGCAAGTCTTGCGTAGCTGAACATGAACTTGCGTATACCTCTGGATGATGCGTTAATCGCCTGGGCTTGAGTTGCGTATGGATATGATCCTTCGTCTGAACGCAGTGTCTAAAGTCGCGTTTGCAGCGGTATGAAGCTGCGTTTGCAGCGTTTAGAAGCTACATTCTGCAGCAATATGAAGCTGCGTTTGTAGCATTTAGAAGCTACGTTTGCAGCATTAGAAGCTGCGTTTGCAGCGATATGAAGCTGTGTTTGTAGTGTTAGAAGCTGCGTTTGTAGCGTTTAGGAGCTGCGTTCTGCAGCTTTAGAAGCTGCGTTTCTCCTTTCTGTCTTTATATATGGATGATACCAATGACGGGTCGAGAAGGCCTTATTCAGGTCATTTGTGACGCTTGAGGCATCCCAATAACGCTCTATCAACTGCAGGCCACGATATGGCGAGCTTTTAATAAGATTGTTCACGTAGTCTCAAGATCTTTCCGCTTTTCTAAAGTCATTACACTGCTCATAAGCACCTCTGATAGTTGTTAATATAATATTAGTCATGTTGTTGTCGCAGCCATCAAGATCAATCAATATAGGGCTGTGTTGATAGCTGAGGATGCAATGGTTGCGTGATTTGACTTTTGGAACGTAGTCATTTGTGTTTTGACTATATGGATGAATTCTACCTCTCGGTTTGAAGAAATCGTTGGCTTGTAATTTCTCCATGATCCATAGGGGCATCCTTCGATTACAGCTTTCCTTTGGTAATAAGAAAGTCGTCTGATTGTAACCTTCTTAATTGTGGCTAGACGGGGACTAGCTTTCTATTGTGATTTTTTAGATTTTTTAGACAACCTACACCCTGATGATGAAAAATATACCACGTTCAGGATACAGCTCGGTGTCTTCTGCTACACAGTCATGCCTTTTGGATTGAAGAACGCATGAGCTACCTATCAACATGCAATGTCGACGATTTTCTAAGAACACCTCCGGAAGACTGTTGAATGTTATGTTGATGACCTGGTCATGAAAAGTCATAACAAAGACGACCATATCAAAGATTTGAGGATGATGTTCGATCTCATGCGGGCTCACTAGTTAAAGATGAATCCCACTAAGTCTTTTATAGGAATGTCCAACGGTAAGTTCCTCGAATTCGTCATCACCACTAAGGGTATCCACATTGATCCTGATAAGGTGAAGGTGATACATGAATTACAACCCCCGAGAAACCTCAAAGAACTCAAAGAACTACATGGGCAATTAGCTTATATATGTTGGTTCGTCTCGAACCTCTCTGAAAAATGTTAACCGTTTTCTAAGCTAGCAAAGAAGGGCGTGTCTTTTATTTGGGACGATGCCTGTTAGAAGGCATTTGAAGATATCGAAACATATATGGCGAATCCTTTAGTCCTCGTTGCACCAAAGTCGGGTAAATCGTTCTTAATTTATATTAAGGCTATGAACCACTCGTTAAGTACTTTTCTTGCACAAGACGATGACAATGGTCACGAACAGACCGTCTATTATTTAAGCCGAACTTTGGTTGATGCTGAATCTCGGCATCCAGTGATCGAGAAGGAATGCCTTGCATTAGTGTTCGCCATCCAAAAGATGTAGCACTACCTCGTTGGATAGACGATCTATATCATTTCCAACGTAACCCAGTCTGGGTATTCATGACGCAACCGGCCTTTATGAATTGGCGACTAGCAAAATGGGCCCTACTCTTGTCCTAATACGATCTACACTCCAAACATCAGAAGTTGGTCAAAGGATAGGCGATTTGTGATCTTTTAGCAGCTAACCCCACAATGGATGCATCCGAATTATATGAAGATTTGTCGGATAAAACCCACAAAGTCAACACTACCTCTCATCAACATGCGTGGTAAGTATACTTCGATGGTGCTTCCCGAGCAACCAATATGACAAGTGCTCCCAGATGTTCTAAAATTTTCTCATAAGTTGGAGTTATTTTAGTTTCCTCGGAGAAACATGTGATGCCTCGAGCCTATTCACTCACCGAACCGTGTTCCAACAATGTAGCCGAATACAACGCGCTGCTAATTAGGCTTAGTTTCGCCAAAGAACTGGGGGTCGAATATCTTGAAGCTTTTAATGATTCTCAACTAATAGTCAACCAAATTCGAGGAGAGTATGAAGTCAGGAATCAAGACCTGATATCGTACCATAAGGTAGCCATCGAGATGGCAGGTTCGTTTGAAGAATTCTTCATCGAATATATTCCGCGTCTCCAAAACGCATATGCAGATGCACTAGCGACATTAGTGGTATATCTGGCATAACCTCCCGACACAGAATAATAGGTCAATATCGGAACTTACCAACTCTTCGTACCAGACTACGCCTTAGACATCAAGGAGGCGCACACGACCAGAATTAAACTCGAGCCTCGAGATTGGCAATTCCCCATTATCGACTGCATCGTGCATGGTATTTTTCCGCAAGATATAAAAGATAGAGACTCGATCCGATGAAGAGCGTCAAGATTTTATTATAACATGGCAACCCAGACACTGTATCATCGCGCATAAAACGGTTTGCTACTCCGATGTCTCTCGACCAAAGAGACGGAAGAGGCTCTCAAAGAAGCGCATGACGGAACTTGTGGTGCACATCAACCCGGTCCCAAGCTCAACGATCGTCTTAGAAGAATGGGGTATTATTGGCTTACCATGGTTAAGGACATAGTTGAATACGCCTGACGGTGCCACACATGTCAAATACATGCAAATTACATGCATCAACCCCCAGAGCACCTGCACCATTCGGCTACTTCATGGCTATTCGAGATATGGGAAATGGACATTGTTGGTCCTTTTCTCACCGTCAGTCAAAGGTGACTGTTTTATTTTGGCAATCACTGATTTAGGGCTGAAGCAGTTCCACTCAAAGAAGTGAAGACAAGCAACGTCATCAAGTTCATCAAGCACCATATCATTTACCGATACGAAGTTCTAAGATGAATCGTACACGACAACGATCCTCAATTTGTTACCAATGCATTCATCAAATTTTGTGAGAAGTTCAGGATTCAAGATGTCTCATCGATGGCATACAATCCTACTGCAAATGGTTTAGCTGATGCATTCAACAAGACGATCATAAAGATTTTGTCAAAACTCGTACGAACCAACAAGCGAGACTAGGATGATAAACTCGGTGAAGCTCTTTAGGCCTATCACACCATAGTCCGCACGTCCACTGGGGTGGGACGTCCCTGGGTTCACACAAGGCTGCAGTCCAAGGTGAAACCAAGAATGTCAAACCTACCATGCACCATACCGTGCAATAACATGTTTCACCATCACAATTACTATCTCTCTAGTAGAGTCAATAACAGGTGTAGGTACAAAAGCAAGTAAAAGATAATACAAGAGTCGACTGATGAAATACTAGAGATCAAATAAATACATCATCATCTAACATACTGAAGTACAAGTCAATGTCTGAAATGAATAAACTGGAACTTCTCAACAATTCTCAAATACAATTGTCTGAATAAAAGGAAACAAGGCACACAGCCTTTACAAGTTCTAGGATAAACTCTCAAATGTCTAACAAAGTTCTTCAGTGGAGTTCAAAAGAAAAATATAACTATAATAAACGGCTAAAGCTAAAGTGTAACGCCATCAACCCGCGACTCTCCGGGCTCTTGGCTCGTTACCTGAAAGGGGGAGGGACAACCAGCGTCAAAGCGCTAGCGAGCAACATCACAACCAACCCCAAGGTAAAGGTAGGGCTCGTTGTATACAGAAAATACAGTTTATATATATATATATA
>BQKN01000042.1:945948-989206 GCA_022839385.1 Asparagus kiusianus
ATGATGGAGAGGAAGAATTTTATATTCTATCTCCTGGTCTCTTTTTTGTTGGTAGAGATGAACCCGGTGATGGAGAGAAAGAATTTTATATTCTATCTCCTAGTGTAAAGGAAACTCGAAGTGGGATCTCCACTTAGAGAATCTGGATTGGTTTGAATAATCCTAACTGTCATAAGGTTTGATTATCCAATTCAAAAGTGGACCTTTCGTTCGCAAAATGAATCGAAAGGAGATTTGGTTGTGGTCTTAACTGTAGTAAGGTTTGACCAAGTGGGAGTTTCGAGGTGATCCTAACTGTAGGAAGGTTTGATCGCTCGATTTATGGACCTCTCGTTCATGGAAGGAATCGAGAGAAGATTTTGGCTTTGGTCCTAACTGTTTAAAGGTTTGACCAAATGGGAATTGATACAATCCTAACTGTTTAAAGGTTTGATCGTTCAATTTGTGGACCTCTCGTTCATGGAAGGAATCGAGAGAAGATTTTGGCTTTGGTCCTAACTGTAGGAAGGTTTGACCAAATGGGGTTTGATACGATCCTAACTGTTTAAAGGTTTGATCGTTCAATTTGTGGATCTCTCGTTCATGGAAGGAATCGAGAGAAGATTTTGGCTTTGGTCCTAACTGTAGGAAGGTTTGACCAAATGGGTTTGATACGATCCTAACTGTTTAAAGGTTTGATCGTTCAATTTGTGGACCTCTCGTTCATGGAATGAATCGAGAAGAGATTTTGGCTTTGGTCCTAACTGTAGGAAGGTTTGACCAAATAGGGTTTGATACGATCCTAACTGTTTAAAGGTTTGATCGTTCAATTTGTGGACCTCTCGTTCATGGAAGGAACCGAGAGAAGATTTTGGCTTTGGTCCTAACTGTAGGAATGTTTGACCAAATGGGGTTTGATACGATCCTAACTGTTTAAATGTTTGATCGTTCAATTTTTGGACCTCTCGTTCATGGAAGGAATCGAGAAAAGATTTTGGCTTTGGTCCTAACTGTAGGAAGGTTTTACCAAATGGGGTTTGATACGATCCTAACTGTTTAAAGGTTTGATCGTTTAATTTGTGGAACACTCGTTCATAGAATGAATCGAGAAGAGATTTTGGCTTTGGTCCTAACTGTTTAAAAGGTTTGGCCAAATGGGAGTTTTGAGACGATCCTAACCGTAGGAAGGTTTGATCGCTCGATTTGCGGACCTCTCGTTCATGGAAGGAATCGAGAGGGGATTTTGGATTTGGTCCTAACTGTTTAAAGGTTTGGCCAAGTGGGAGTTTTGAGACGATCCTAACTGTAGGAATGTTTGATCGCTCGATTTGCGGACCTCTCGTTCATGGAAGGAATCAAGAGGGGATTTTAGATTTGGAACTGTTTAAAGATTTAGCCAAATGGGAGTTTGATACGATCCTAACTGTTTAAAGGTTTGATCGTTCAATTTGTGGACCTCTCGTTCATGGAAGGAATCGAGAGGGGATTTTAGCTTTGGTCCTAACTGTTTAAAGGTTTGACCAAGTGGGGTTGTCAATTGTCATGAATTGAAATTTTGGGTGTTGTGTCAGAGCTCAACAGCGAGAGTGTCAAAGGCTTGGACACAGTGGGAGTTCAGGTGGATTTAACCACAAAGTATTTTGGTGGACCCACCGTCAGTTGATTTGATCGGTGAGGGATTTTATGGTGGAGGAGTATGAATTATCAAGCACTCCACAATTAGACCGTAGGAGTTTCATGAGGAAAGACTGACCCAACAAGGTCATTGAATCTCATCTCAACGATAAAGTGTTTGGAAAGTCACAGTAGGAGTTGGCAAAATTGATCCCGATGATTAAAACCAATTAAGCAGCAGATGAATGATTTCAGAGTTTTGTGAGGGAAGATCGACTTGATGAAGTCATTGAATCCCATCTCAATAAAAAAGTACTCTAAAATCACAGTGAGAGGGTTTTAATCATTTTGGACATGATTAAATAGCCACAACGGGAGGTTCTTAATCATTTTTTTTGTCATGATTAAGAGTGGATTATTCAGATGATTGGTTTTCACCTTGAACAATCGATTAGTTTCGGGTTATCCTTAAGAATACCATATATAGTATTCTCTAGAAACTTCCCGTTAAATAGGTTACCCTAAATGTACTAGGGATAGTATTTTTTCAGGAATTTTTCGTTTGTGAGCAACGTTGTTGTTCTTGATATAGAATCAGGTCTTGATTCCTGTCTTCGTATTCAGCCATGATAACCTCATATCCACCCCCAGCTTTCAGGTGAACCTGAGTCTCATCATATTTGGAAGCAATTTTCAATCTCTTATATCGATCGGAGGTTCGGGAAACAGTTTATACTCGTATACCTTTTGGAGTTACATGGAGAAGCAGTTTATACTCGTATACTCTTCGGAGTTAGGGGAAATAGTTTATACTCATGTACCCAATGGAGTAAGGGGAAACAGTTTATATTCGTGTACCCAATGGAGTATATGTCGTCTTTATTTGTCTTGTTTTGCTGTTATGACGCCAGAGTCAATTAAGGCTTGGATCTTGTTCTTGAGTCCAAAGCAAATCTCGGTGGGATGAAGAACCCTTCTGTGGTATGCACAGTAGTTTGGATCTGTAATCATCTTAGCACCTTCTTGATCTTTAATAGGCGGCAGTTCGATTTTGTCATTGGCGAGGAGGTATTTCAAGATGGCTGGAGCTTCATCATCTTCAAAAGAATACTCCTTTTGGAATTTCGGATCGAGAGTCGCATTCACCGCGGTTGTAGATATCGTCGGTTGATTTCTCTCAACTTTCTTTCTTTTAAGAAAGTGTTCAGCTTGTTCACCGCGTATTTTCAAATCTTTCCAAGTTTTGGATGGTACGATCCCCAGGGCTTCCAGGACATCGATAGAGAGATTATTATGGCATGTTTGCAGGATAAACTCCTCTGTAACAGGATCTCTGTAATTCATTGCCTTGTTACGAAAGCGCTTGACAAAATTATCGATTGACTCTCTGTCTTTTTGCTTCTCATCTAGAAGGGTTCCGATTGACACTTCGGTGTCATCATCGAAGAAATTGCTGAGGAACAAACTTTCTATGTCATTCCAGCAATTGATGCTCCCTGGCTTGAGACGTCGATACCAATCGAAGGCGGGACCACGAAGGGTACCAACAAATGACCGGACCATTAAAGCCTTGTTTCCAGATATCATGCCCAAATGAGACTTGAAATAAATCAAGTGCTGAATAGGTGAGCTCTTTCCGTCGAACGGTGTGAAGTTAATCAGATGAAATTTTGTCGGGTATAGAATTGAATCCCATTCTCTTGGATAGGGACACGGAATACCCGTCTTCTTTACTTCCTGAGCGGAAATCAAAGCATTGACTTTGTTTTCAAGGTCTTGCATTTTCTTATCCTCATCTTCATCTCTCTTTGAATGATATTGAGGAGAAATAATTGGACCACCCCCAATATTATTAAGAGGTGTGATTGAACTACCCCCAATATCGTTGTTGGGAGGATCGGTTGAACCACCCCCAGTGTTATCATTATTAGGAGGTGCATCAGCAAAAATGACTTCATCCACTTCCGGATCACTGTCATCTGCAACATTTTGAGTGCGGTGGCTGGATTCAGCTCGCTGACTGGACTCAGGAAGTTGAGGCCGTTGAGGTAGCAATTCTCTCATTTGTTGAATAGCCAACTCCATCTCCATCTTCATCTCAGCTCTAATTTCTTCACGTTGTTTGGCTAGAGCTTCTTGAAGTATTTGAGCGAACTGATCAGAGGTGATTGTGAGTACTTCTCTGGTTTGCCCTGTGCTAGATACCGTATCATCCGAAACGATCGCATAACAAGTGTCCGAGAGCTCATCCTCTGATGACATTCCTTCATGCATTCTCTTATAGTCCCTACATCTGATGGCTCCTAACTGGAGTCGGGACATCCGTTGGACAATTCTTGAATTAACTTTTCCTTCCGAGAAAAAATTAGGATTTGATTCACTTGAATGCCGCTTAGATTTTCCTTTATCAGCCATGTTGATGGTGACTCCAGGGAATTCGTCAGCTTGGACAGCTAGTTTCTTGCAGAAATGTCTCGGCTTGGGCTTTGACATTTTTGTGAAAAGTCTCTAGAACACTGAGACTCTTTACGGGATGACTTCTCGTTTGGAGTAGTCACATTCCGACAGTACTGCTCTAATGAGTCGCATACAGGAACAATGAGAACTCATTTCTCGGACAATTCTCTTTTGAAGTTTATTCACACCTCCAGCTTGATAGCGCGATTCATCGGTATGATTGCCGGAAAATCCTATCGTCTGTTGGTATGATCTCTCAGGTATGACGATGTCTTTTGGTGAACGCGTCTTCTTCTGAGGGCGTAAAACCTTGTTGGCATTCTCAGGATAACTTATTGTTACCTTTGAGTGATCCAAGGTTATGTCAATAGTCACACGTTTAGAACCACCCCCTTGCGGGTGTGGAATCTTAACGGGCTCTGAATGCTGATTTTGTACAACTCCAGACTTTGGAATCCAAACTTTGTAGAGTTTTGGTGGGTTCTTTAGCCACCATTTCCTTCTTCCTTTCTCGTTTTTGTTGTGAGAGAGCACGGGCATGAGCAGCGTTTGCATGACGCTTTTGTGTACGTTTTTTGAGGGTTGAACGAGCCCTTTTGACAAGAGTCCATTCATCCGTCGTTAGTTTAGCAAAGATATGAGTGATTGGTCGTTGAGACAACTGAATCACTCGATGTCTCCTCGACTCTAAGTCCGCGTGATAACGAACTCCGTCGGTTTGTTCCAAAGCCTTAGCCATTTGGCGAGCGTGACGCTGACGTTGTCTCTAACGAGCCCTCTTCGTTAGTGCCGGCGAGCTTTGATTCAATAACTCTTTAATTGAAGAAGAGTCATTATGAGCAGAGAGGTTGCGAGTAAAATCCTCAGCAACAATCAAGTGAGAGTCTTCATATGTAGTGTTCGACGGAGTCAAAAACTTAAAAACCTTCTTAGAAGATGAAATCTTCCTGCATTTGTGAGGCGAAGAAGACTTTGAGGATGTGGATGACAGATATTCCTCAAATTTCGCTTGGTCAAATTCATACTCGATCGTGGATTCAATCGGTATCTTGATCGGCTGCGACACGACGGTCTCGGCAGCGAGACCGTTAGCTCCCACTGTGGTCGCCAGTTTGTTTTCGCCAAAAGTTGTTTTTGCTGTTGAATTCATTATATCTTCGGTCGATTACAACAAATTCGAAAGAGATAGTATTTTACACAACAAAAGGGAAATTACAACTCTTTAGAAACAAACGCAGGATCATTGTTTGGATCGCTGCTTGTGTGGGATCTTTGCCTGTGCCGGGGGTGCGTTAGCCCGTAGACCACCGAATCACAGATTCTGATTGAATCGTGAAGGCTTTGGGGATTCTTCCTTCATTTATCGAAGTAGGAATTTGAAGTGAAGATCATATAAAAGTAAGACGATCACTCTTCTTAAGATCAAGTCAAAGCTCGAATCTCAAGGAATTGCCAGAAGCTCAGGAACTCTGCTCTAAAAAAATGTTCAGCCTTGGATCTCTCCTCCCCCCCCCCCCAAAAAAAAAAATTTGATCTCAGGGGGGTATTTATAGCCCCTGAATAAATAGTGCTTCCGAGACAGTGTTTGCTGTCTCGGCGGCCGAGACAGTAAATACTATCTCGGAAATCTTCAACTGCCCGACAGTTTTCTTATAACTGCCTTCCCATGTTTTAAAACTCTATTATTTTGGCAGTTATCAATGTGATTCTCCCCCACAACGTTTCCCACGTTCCTGAACAGTTGGTGGCCACGTGTCGGCGGTTATAAAACTGTTTCTGAACTTTTGAGAACTGTCTCTCGTGTGAGACAGTAAACACTGTCTCGCATGTGAGACAGTAAAGATTGTCTCGTACGGCGAGACAGTAAAGACTGTCTCGCGTGTGAGACAGTCTATACTTGTGTCCTTTTTTGATTTTTGGATGACTTCCTTTTGAGCTGCGTTTGGATATCTTTCAGCATTTTTTGACGCCTACATTATCATGAAAGCTTGCTTGGGAAGACAGAGGTGGCCTAAGCTTGCAAGACCGGATATAATCATTTATTAGCTCTGCTCCCTGCCGATTTGAAAAGTATCCCTAATTGCTTTCGATATCCCTCTATGGTCACCAACTGCTTAGAATAGCTGGAGTGGGTGCTCTATAGGTTTTATAGGAATTCTTTCATTATCATCTTGTAGATCTCATACTTTGTAATACTTGATCAATAAATGAAAAATCTTTTGTTCCCCTAATCTTGTGAAGTCTCAAATTTTTACTGAATGAGTTGCCTTCTTTGTAAACTTGGTGAAATTTATTAAACTTCTCCGAGCCGACTGATACCACCTCTCAAGCCGTCGAAGAGGGTGTCGACTAGTCTGATCGGTTGAGATGTTGGCTCACTAGATTATTCTTCCCTTTATTATATATTTTTGAGAGGCTTTGACTGATGTTATCTGATATGACGCAATGGGTTGTCAGTTGGTGGAGATAATAATGACGCTTTTATTATTTAAGACATGACACGGGACTTCAGGAGGGATGTGACATTAAAATTTTCAAAATTCAAAACGTTTGGGGTTATGGGCTGAATCTCCTCCGTTCATCAAAAGGTGATGACCATCAAGATAAGTCTATCTGGTAGTTGAAAGCTATAAAATAACTTTACGAGTGAGGAAGAAGAACGCTCATTATTCGTTCTGATCTTCATAGTATTTCTCCTCTTCTTCAAAGTTTTCTTCTTCCACAGAACTCGCTATGGCTTCTCAAAGCTTTGTCGATGGTCGTAATGAAGAGAGGATCAACCTTCTTCATCCTATTCATTCAAAAGTCTTTGTGGGGAATCTCAAAAGATTCTACAGCTTGTATGATATCCTCGGGGATATCAAGATGATGGCTCCTGAGGGAGATGACCCAGTATATCACCACGGTCCTAACAGGGCGCCATTATACTTGGCTCATCTTGATCAAGGACTTTGACTACCTCTCCATCCATTCTTAAAGGAGGCATGCGGTGCCATAGGGATCTCTCCCTCTCAACTAGCCCCAAATACAATGGGATTCTGATGGCTTTCATAGTCATCTGCTTCCAAGTAGGTGTTCTGCCCACTCTGAATTTGTTTGGCCACTTGGTTGGCATTAAGTTAACCAAAAAGGATCTGCATTTTTTCTTTTACTATACAAGCAATTTCAAGTTTGTCTACGATGCTCCAGAGTCCAATAAGGACTAGAAAGGATATTACTTATGAATTGAAGGAGATGAACATATTCTTTCTTGCTCGGATTAGCCCGAGATCAACAAAGATATGTTGAAACCAGGTCCTCTTGATGCTCAGGAAAGATGACAACTCGGGAAGATCCAATCTTATAATGGATCTAAAGAGAGGAGCAACCTCTTCGACTCGGCGTCACTTCGAGTGGCGCTCATCTCGTATGTCTTGCCTACTGAGGCTAATCAAACTAGGGCAAACATGTTGGTGCTCCCTCTTGCTAGAAGTCAGGAAGTAAGATCTAAAGGGGAGGAGTTGTCTGCTACTAGGCCCCAAAAAAGGCCGAGGGGACATCTGAACCCTCAAGAGACATCTGACCTAAAGTCTCGGGTGGGTGAACTGGCTACCCAGCTGGTAAAGAGGAAAAATACTAAGAGACGGGTGACTAGATGCGTTTAGCAACCGGCTTCAACACAAGTCACTAAGGCACCCGGAGTTGGCCCTATTGCAAAACAAGGGCTAATAGAAGAGCAGTCGGGTATTCAGGCCAGTGAAGGGGATAAGGTCATTACTAGAGATATCCTTATTCCTCTGGCGACTAAGGAGGTGGCGGGATCGTCTAAACCTATAGATGCTACGACTAACATCGAAGTCGTTAGCCTAGATTCTGAGTCGGCATTAATTCACAAGCCCGACAAAGAGTCAGTCAAGTCAGTGAGAAAAATGGCTGAAGAAACTACACCCCTTCCTGTGCCTCAAGCAGAAGAGCCTATCGAGGACTATGAGTTCGGGGAAAGGTAGAAATGTGGAGTGCCGCTGGGCCCTTGCTCGCCAAGGAAAGAGCTCTCTGATGGCAACAAGTTCGTCCCGCTTGCACATCTTGACAGAGAGACTTCCATTCAGGGATCTCTCTCGGCTCCAATCACGGTCGTTCAATAATTTTCCCTTCCCAAAGATGATAACGTCTTGAAGAGGATGCCAAGTTTTGGCTTGTATCTAGCTCTCAAGGCTCACAACACCCTGCAGGTCATCATCAGTAAAAGATATGAGCTCTTCTGTCCTTGTCTTCTTGGGATCATGGTCAACATGCAACATTCTTCTAGAATATATCTCTTTCGCTCATTGTTGGATGACCCCACCCCCTCCCCACTTTAGGAGCACCTCTTATTACATTGATGACTCCTTTGTGAGTAGTCTCTTGAGATCATTCGCCTATTTGAGGTCGAGGTCAGGGTGACCACGAGCGTGATCTCCTATCATTTTTATTTGGGACAGTATCCCTACAATCTCTTCGAAAAGTGAGATTTCTCAGATGTTCTCTCTCAATCCGATCCTCTATATCCCTCTTGAGGATCCGACAATCATTGGTAAGATGTCCGTGATCCTGATGGTAACAACAAAATTGCTTAGTGTCCCTGCTTCTGGGATCTGATGACATCTTGGGTGCAAGATCTTTGAGATATCCTTCCCTTTGGATCATAGACAATGCATTAGTAAGTGAGGTGTCTAAGATGGTTAGAGATTCTTTTGGTGTTATATTTCTCTACTAATTCCTCATGTCTGAGTGATTAGGACGGGAGTTGGACCTTGGAGGATTCTTGTGCCATCCTAGTCTTGGAGGACTTCTGGTCAGTTCAGATGACAGAATTACTGCTGGCACTATTGGAGGGTTTGAGGGAATTTTCATGGTTGCTGGTGTTGCTGAAGTAGTAGTAGCAGGAACCCCCGCGTCCCTTGCTGAGGCCTTGTAAGCCCGGGCGTCCTCCATGTCCATGTATCCATGGGCTTTGGCCATCAATTGTTCATAATTGGTGACTGGCTTCTTAGCGAAAGAGTCAGTCAATTCATTGCTCTACAAGCCGACGACGAGTGCCGCCATAGCGACTGCGCTTCCCGGGTCGTTGACTTCCAACCTCTTAGCTTGGAATCTCTTGAAGTAAGCCCGGAGGCTCTCTTCTGGTCCCTACCTCATTTAGATCAGCACATGAGGGGGGAGCTTCTGCTTGGTGTTAACTAGGAAGTGGTGGATGAACGTTTGACTTAGCTGTCAAAAATTACTGATGGAATTTCTACTCAAAGCGTTCCACCAAAGTTTAGCGTTTCTTGTGAGTGTGATAGGGAAGCACCGGCAGAGGATTGCTTCAGAAACTTGGAGCATACTCATTATGTCGAAATAATTTTGAACATGCTTAGAAGGATCTCCTTCACTCGAGTATGTCCCTAAGTGGGGCATTTTGAACTTCTCAAATGAGCATTTCATTATCTCGTCCGAGAGTGGGGTATTCCCTCTAATTGTATTGGCAACTGGCCTGTATACTCGATCGTAGGCGGAAGCTCCTAAAGCGGTAGATGAGGATGAGAAAGTGCAATGGTGGGGCTTCTTGGAGCATGTTCCTCTGGCACATCCTCCTTAATGACTGAGACTGGAGCTTCTAACATGGGTTTTTGAATGAGGACGGCAAAGCCCTTCCTTTTGAGATGAGACGCCCGATTTCTTGAGATGGCTCTCCGCCTGCTTAGAGGGATTATGAGGAGTTCGCAGTGAGACATCCCGTTGCTGGGAAGAAGGTGCTCCTGATCGTTGGTCTCCAAAGGGTGGAGGTGGTACAATGGCATGTGGCGGCGCTGGGATTCGCCATAGAACCTCGTTGGTCAAGACGAAAAATTGCTCTTTAAATGATAGGGAGAGCTTGTTCACCACTCGTTCCAATTGACCCTGGGTGACATAATTAGGCGACTGCCTTCGTTAAGCTCAATTCTATCTAACCTCCAACAAAGGATCTTTATGTAGGAAACCTAACAATCAAATATAAATGCTCGATAAATATTATTAGGAATTGTTTATTAATCATTAAAACTAGATTAGATAGTAGGCTCATAAATATGAGACCTAACAGAGGTATCAAAGTGAGACATGATTAAAACTTTATGGTACAAAACTGTTAGAGAAAGTGATATAGAATCAAACTTTTGCGTAACCAAAGTGAAAATAGCTACCAAATAACAAAAATGTTCTTTTTCTATTGTTGATGTTAAATATCACACAGTTAAATAGAGTCACGGAGTTTGCAAGGGGCCGCTTTCTTCTTTGACTTTATGCTTGATTCTAGACTTAAGATAATTGGGCAATCTGTACACAAAGAATCGTAGAGGGCGGGATAAATTCCCCCATGCTACCTTCGATGATCAAGTTAGTTGATGAACTTAAGCTTGAGTGGAATAACAGAACCGTGTGTTCTTGTCTTTGTGTAGTGTGTGCTCTTGGGGGTTTTGGATTGCCAACATTTGGCTATAGCGAATTGCATTTGCATTTATAGGGGGTGTCGAGGGCAGATTGGTCACTTCATGAGTCTGCAGTAAGATAGTAGTGAGACATTGATAAGGAGTGAGTTGGAAAATAAGTCAGCATTTGCTCCACACGTGTTGGTTTGTGAGTGGCAGGAGATCATTTCGGCAGCATTGGGAGCCAGCAGCCGACAAGTCTTCAAGACTGTTGAGGACGGAGACATAATGATGATCCTCAAAGATTTGACAATGTTGAGAAGCGATACCTATGCTAACAGGTTCGAGATAAGGGTAATCCTTTAGCTTCGTCGAGAAGCAAAGCTCATAGGGTCGTATCTTCGAGTTGCTGACTTTACCGACGCCACCTTTCGCCTCGACTCAGGAGTGTCGGCATGTCTGACTAGTTGGAATGTCGTCTCGTCTCAGCTAATAACCGTCTCTTGCGTCGATATAAAGATGTCGACTCGCTGGGAGGTCAGGATCTCTCATGCCTATTGTCACCGCTTCTCGCGCCGACAATGGGGTGTCGGCTTGTTGGGCTGGTTGAGATGCTGACTCATCAAATCATATATTCGTGGAACAGATATGTCTCATAACATCTATATTAATCCCTTAAATCTTTCATATTTTGAAATCATAAGTGTTAGAGAAAGTGATATAGATTTGAACTACGGGGGTAGCAAGTGAAAATAGCTACCAAATAACAAGAAGCTTCTTTTTTTATAATAGTCTCTTAAATGTCTCATATAATGAATTCGTCCTTCAAACCATCGAATTTGCTACTAGGTCTCCTAATTCTTAAACTATTTTGAAATTAGTCCATGAAATCAGTGAAATTGCCATCGGATCCCCCTGATGCTCAAGTTTATCTTAAAATTAGTGTTTCAAATTAAGAGTAGCAGTTAGCAATTAGATGGATCTATTTGGAACACTAATTAATTATGAGAAATGACTGGCCCAATAGAAGTTTCAACGCCCACAAACTCCACGTATCCCGCACGTGCAGCACACGTGCCTATCCTCACGGGTGACTACGAAAGGCCCCCGCGTCTCTCGCATCTCACCTCGCTCAAACTTATCCCTTGCCTTCTTCTCCGTTTCAAATTATGGCCGACTCCAACGGCAAACCCCACGCCCTTCTCGTCGCCTACCCCCTCCAAGGCCACGCCACCCCCGCCGTCCACCTGGCCCTCACCCTCGCTGCCAACGGCGTCACCGTGACCTTCGTCAACACCGAGTCCATCCACCACCGCACTCTTTCCGCCCACAACTCCACGGTCGACGTCTTCTCCGACGCGAGATCATCAGGCCTAGACGTCCGCTACGAGCTCGTTAGCGACGGGCTGCCCGTCGAGCTCGACCGCTCGCTCTACTGCGACGAGTTCAACCAGTCGCTCCTCGACAACATCGGGGGCCATGTTGAGGCTCTTGCGAGCAGGCTGCAGGTGGAGGGCGGCACGCCCTTCACGTGCGTGATAGCCGATACGTTTTTTGTGTGGCCACACACGGTGGCGAAGAAGCTCGGGGTGCCTTACGTGTCGTTTTGGACGGAGCCAGCGCTTGTGTTCTCTTTGTATTATCACATCCATCTGCTAAGGCAACATGGGCATTTTGACTCTTCGAATGGCAGTGAGTACTATTTTTACTGAGTAAGAATTTTATCATAATATTTTTTAAAATAAGAATTGTGGTGATATATATTATTTACGAGTGATTAGAGGGTTGGATGATCAGAAAGTTAGTTTAAAAATTACATTTCTTCTATTTATAGTGTAGATTACCTCTCTCTATGGAGTTCTTATAGGATCCCTACCCTCTCTTTTGACCTTGGAGGATCTATCTGCCAAAAACGATTTCATTTTTTAGATAATGAGGCTAAAAGAGTCTTTTTTTTTAAGGATGAGGTGTCTCACACAACCCTACGTACCCTGGCCTGTCTATAGAGGCAAAAATTTTTGACTAGTGGGTCTACGTATCAGCAATATCAACACTAGACAGATAGTGTGTCCGAACAAGGGTAGGAAGTCAAAAAAATTGTTGGTTTAGTACAAATCGTATTAGAGGCGATATTCTATTCAATATAACCAACGATACGTCTTTATGAACATATATATTAACGCTCTAGTTTTAAAGACGTATTACAAGGTCTTTCTTAAGAGAAAACCTTCTTGTAGGAAGTGTCAAAGTTGGATAAGAAACATTCTTCAATTGCATTAAAGCTTTTCCTTTTGTATTATATATAGTTAGCGAGGACCGCTAGCCACAGTTACGAGTGGGCCTCACTAACACTATGGCAGGGACATATGTCCATACAGTGCCCCTGTAGGGGCACATGCCCATGCCATGGCGGCGAGTTAGCTCACTCGCGGTTGTGGCTAGACTTTGTTTCACTCAGAAGGAATCTTTTGTGCTTAGCAAAACTCACCTCAACTTAACGTGGTTAAGTCCTTAACTAGGATAGAATTGGTCTCGTTAAGAGGCTGCCAAATCCTATTCTAGTTAAAAAAAAAGAAAGTAATTCGAACTAAAGAATTTGGGTGACGATTGAGCCATTAGTTGTTTGCCAAACAAAGTATTATTCCTTATCCATGTTAGCAACCACTAATTTGGTTTAGGAGAAGTTTTCAAACATACCGTTATATTTTATCTTATGGGATTTTTTTAAAAGACTGCATTTAAAAAAATTAGCAAAATCATCCCTTTTGTGAATTAATTAATTAGCAAAATCAATCTTTTTTGGCCAAGTCATCATGAGTGGCCAAAAGAAGTCAATTTTAAAAAATATATATAATCTTTAAAATACATGGGATTACTAGTCCATTGTATATAGACGTCGTAAATTAAGTGACCGTTAAATACACGAGAGTATTGGTCCCATGTATTTTAAATATTATATATATTTTACAAAACCGACCTATTTTGGCCACCATGATGTTGTCGTCAAAAAAAGGTCGATTTTGCTAATTTATTCACAAAAAGAACGATTTTGCTAATAATTTTTTAAAAAGGTCTTTTTTTAAATTTCTCCTGTAGTACAAGATTTTTTTTTTCCATTAACTTCATCGAAAAACTTCAATAGAACAAGTAGTTTGTTACCTAACCATAATGCATGAATTGAAGGAATAAATATTCTAACAGAACTCGCATAAAAATAAGTTATTTGGTGTCATTCATGCAGAAGTTAAGGGAGGACAATTTAATTAGAGTTTCTAATTGTCCTTAAGCGAGGTTCAGAGCACCGCATTTATTGGATATTCCCTGATAAAATTTGCATTCAATAGACATTTACATGAGTGATTCAATCTAAACTTGGAACTTTCCACACACAATCAATGGTTAATCTGAGATACGTCTCAAGACACGACACATGACATAGATCTGTCCTAATTCGTCACCTTGTGATCACATATACTGACATCATGTGATCTAACCAATAATGGGCTATTTGGTTGGCTAAAAAAAGAAAATCAATTATAAAAAAAAGTATTTTATATAATAAGTTATTTTTTTGTGTTTGGTTCACTTATTAAAACTAAGAAATTAATGAGATAAGATGAGATGAATTGTCATCATATAATTAGATGATGTGACTCATTTTTAAAGAAACTAATTTCATGACCTTTTTTGAGGAAATGAATGGAAATTAACTTGTAATAGAGTTTTCTTATCATATTTCCTTTTCTTTGATTTTAGGAAATCAACCAAACAGGCGCTAAGTGGCCCATCAAGCTCTTTCATCACTGACTAAACATATGAACGAAACCAACAAAAGACACTAATAGTTAGCTCATTTCACACAATAATTAACTTCCATCGAGTAGAAAATTTAAGAGAACTTACGTTGCATATATAATTTTGTTTTATTAATTTCATTGTAATGACAGAGAACCGGACGGACAAGATCACGTACATTCCGGGCGTGGACGAAATAGAACCATCAGATCTCATGTCATATCTCCAAGAATCCGACACATCTTCGACCGTACACAAAATTATTTTCAAGGCATTTGACCAAGTTCGCGGTGCAGATTCTATAATATGCAACACGGTGCAGGAGCTCGAGCCCAAGACGATATCAGCACTGCAATTAGAAAAGCCTTTCTACGCGATAGGCCCCATTTTGCCTGAAGGCTTCACAAAGAGCAAGCTCAAGACTAGCCTGTGGACGGAGTCAGACTGCAACAAGTGGTTAGACTCGAAGCCAGTAGGCTCAGTGTTGTACGTCTCGTTCGGCAGCTACGCGCATATCAGCAAGAAAGAGCTAGAGGAAATAGCTCTAGGGATCGCAGACAGTGAGGTAAACTTCATATGGGCTTTGAGACCGGATACGGTCAGCTCAATTGATCCGGATCCGCTACCAAAGGGATTTGTAGATGATACCAGAGATAGGGGATTAGTCGTGCCCTGGTGTCGTCAAATTGAAGTGCTTAGTCATAAATCTACTGGAGGTTTTTTGACACATTGCGGATGGAATTCGATATTGGAGAGCATACGGAGTGAGATACCATTGTTGTGCTTCCCGCTTTTAACCGATCAGTTTACAAATCGGAAATTGGTCGTTCGGGATTGGACGATTGGGATCGATCTTGGTGGAACTGATACTAATGTGAACAGAAAAGATGTATCAAAGAAAATTAGCAGGTTGATGAAAGAGGAGGAAGGAAATGAGATGAAACTTAGGGTTAAGGAGGTTAGGAAAACACTTGAAAGTGCAATTAGTCCGATTGGTTCTTCACAAAAGAACTTCGATAGCTTCGTTGAGGTCATGACGAGGTCAAGGAGCATGGTGAAGTAGAACGATATGATGTATCATTTATTAATGGTATGTTATTTGCATGTTTGTTTTGGCTATGCGTTTGTATTCTTCGTCGTATTGTAATGATTCGTACGCTGTAATGCTTCCTTGAGTCACATTTATTTCTGCATCATTGTGTAATTGACATAAGTAGTGCTTCAAATGGAAATTACCTTTATAAATTCGATCCTTTTCAGTTGAAACCCCCCAATTCAAAATGAATGATTAAGATCACACCCTTTGATGAGGTGTTTTGATAGGATTGATACTTCGAGTTTTCTTCCAAAAAGAATATAAAATAAGTTACTCTATAGGAGCAAATATTGGTTTTATTCTTCATATCGTATTAATTAACGGATGTAGCATCTAGAAATGACAGTTTTAATACACTTGACGACACTTTTTTTTTTTTTTGACCAAATTGACTCAAAGAGACCTATCTTATTTGGGTCCTGAATTCATGTATTTGAATTGTATATTTATCTATTATTTTTTAATATGAGATTAGATCCCATCTCATATTTATATTAAGGAGAAATTGTATCAAGGCATCAAAAATAAAAATTTCATGTGGCTCAGCCCCCCTAATTATTTCTACTGTGTATTGGCCCCTAAAATATATTTACCCAAGTTACATATTTTACCCCTTTTTCATTCACCACCCAAAAATCTCATCATCTCCTCTCTCCCTCCTCTCTCCTAACCCACTGTGCTGCTACTACTCCCTCCTTTCCTCCTCCTCTCTCCTAACCCCAACATTCATTATGTTCCTCTCTCCTCCTCCTCTCCTTCTACTCTCTCCTATTCTAACCCTAACCCTCCTCCTCTCTCCTAACCCTAACCTTCATTCTGCTCCTCTCTCCTCCTCCTCTCCTTCTACTCTCTCCTACTCTAACCCTAACCCTCCTCCTCTCCCTCTTCATCTTTCTTCCCTCTGACTCTGTCATCTCCCTTTCCCACCTCCACCTCCGTCACCATCAACCTCTCCTCTTGCTCTTCTTCCTTATCACTGCTACCTCCTACATTCTCTCTTATTGCCACTGCCTCCTACGTCGTCTTCCGACGCTACTATCTTTCATTATTCCTCAATAAGAAAAGCTCTAGGGTGATTCTCCCGCTCTTTTCCTCTTTCCTTATTATTATTCCTTCCTCCATTGTTCTCTTCAATCTACCCTCTTTATCAAAAAACCATAAAAGCTTGGTTTTGTGGCAAAATTGGTGTCGATTTCTTCAATTTAACAATGTGTGGGAGCAAATGATAGTGAACTTGATTTTTGGGGCAAAATTGGTGGAGCTTGATTTGTTGGGGTTTTGACGCATTTAGAGATTATTGATTTTTATGTGTTGCTAATATTGATTTTTTTTACAAATTGTTACACAACGTGTACTTTTTGCAGCTACAAATTTGGTTTTCATGTTTATGATTGTGTTCGTTTAGAACCGCTGACAATGTGTTTGTTGTTTTGCTTCAACTAGCGAACTTGGACTATGTTGAGTTCAATGGTTAAAAAATAGATTAATCTCATAATGAAAATCATGGAATTGTTTATACCTATACAAATGAAACAAAATAGAAGTAGAACTCAATTGAGATGACTGTATATTGACCTTATTTTGCTGTGTATTGGATCAATGTATCTAGTATATGTTAACTTTAACCATATCTAGTACATATTAACTTATTTTGCTATATATTAGGTCATCGTATCCAGTACATGTTAACTTTAGCGAATACATATTAACTATATCTACTACCTATTAACTTTAGCCAGCACATGTTAACCATATCTGATATATGTTAACTTTAACAATACCCATTAACTATTTTTGATACATGTTAACTTTAGTCATTACATGTTAACCATATGTAGTACTTATTAACTTTAGCTAACACCTTTTAACTATACTCAGTACCTGTTAACTATATCCAGTACCTGTTACTTTAGCCAGTACTTGTTAACTATTTCCAGTACAAGGATGATTCTATAAGCAGATTTTACTCATCTTTAAGCAAAAGAAGACAAATAATACAACCCAAAGGTGCATATATAATAACAATGGACTCTAGTTGTTTGCTTCACTCTTAACATTGCTACAAGACATGCTCTTTACAACTTTATAATCCCACTACAATCTACCACGATAATCCCAACCCATAGCCTATGCGATGAAATTGTAAGCATTTTAGTTATTAAGTACAAGTATTTCAGTTATTGAAAGACTCGACGATATTAGAACTAATGTGACAATATATAAAAATATTTAACAGGTACTGGATATAGTTAACAGGTACTGTCTAAAGTTATTAGATACTAGGTATAGTTAATTGGTACTGGCTTAAGTCAATAGGTGTTGGATATAGTTAACAAGTAAAGTTAATAAGTAGTAGATATACTTAACAGGTACTGGCTAAAGTTAATATGTACTGGATATAGTTAATATATATTTGTTAAACTTAACAGGTACCTGATATTGTTAATATATAATGGGTGAACGTAACATTAAATGGATAAACTTAACATGTAATTGATAAACTAATATTAGGAGTCAAACTAAGTGTCATTAATGTTTTCTCATCATTATTTTTTTCTTTACAATAGTTTTTCCTTATCTTTTTTTGGGTAAAGCAAAGATTGAATTATCTAATTAAACACAATTGTGCATTCAAAATCCAAACTTTGTCTCTCCTTTGTATTTAAATGATAAGATAACTCACATAGCATTATCATGAGCTACCTAATTCAACACAATTGTGCATTATAAAAACTGAACTTTATTTCCAAATCAAAGTTTTAAACGTGTAGAGATCTAACTCATCATCTCTCTTTGGCATTTCATCAAATAATTTACAAGCAATCACCAAACTACCACATATCATATACTCATTTAACATACTAATCCAAAAAATTAAGTTGAGGATGGTGGTGAGCTCAGAAAGGAGATACTACTCCATATAACATGTTCCTGTCAAGTATCACAAGCACATGTTAATTATAACTAGTTCTTATTAAGCATCACATGTATATGTTAGCTATAACAGATACATATTAACTAAAGTATTCTGGTTAAGTATCATGTATAACTGTTAATTGTAACTTGTACCTGTTAAAAGTAATTTATAATTCATATATTGGATAATTTATTATCACCTACTAATAAAAAAAAGTAAACAAATATTACAGCTAACATGACCATATATAAAAATATTTAACAGTTACTGGGTATATGTAACAGGTAGTAGATAAAGTTAACAGATATTAGGTATAGTTAATAGATACTGACTAAAGTTAACAGATATCAAATTTAGTTAATAGATACTGGTTAAAGGTAACAGGTATCAGGTATAGTTAATAAGTAATGGATAAAATCAGTAGGTAATGGATATAGTTAACAGGTACTGGCCAAAGTCAACATGTACTGAATACGATGACCCAAAACATAATGAAATGAGGTCAATGGATAGTCATCTCAATTGATTTCCACTTTAATGTTATTTTATTTGTATAGATATAAACAATTCCATGATTTCATAATGAGATCAATCTATTTTTTTAACGATTGAATTCGACATACGCTAAGTTCTCCTATTGAAGCAAAACAAAAAGCACATTATGTACGGTTCCAAAAGAACACAATCATAACACATAAAAACATCTTGCATTCATAAAAGTTGTGCCTAACTAGTCCCATAAATAGTTCATCAAATCACATTAACTTCATCAAAGATATAATCAAAATTTTCATTTTTGATGGCACATCTCATAGCATTTCCTCAAATATTTGGCATTCAAAAAAATTTAGCCCAAGTAATATCATTTTAACAAGCAAGCCAATCATCCACCTCACAAGCATTTCAATAAACAACACATATGTCTCAAAACTCTCGTTATCCTTCTCCTTCTCCTTCATTACCCACTAGTTATGTGCCATAACGTTGGCCTTCATCTCCTAGCCACCTTCTACACCTCTTACAGACCACCCTCTATTACTAAATCCATCAATATTACCCCCTCCTGATATCTCTTTATCTGCCCTCACCATGAACCTCATTGGCTTGATGAGCTCGACCTCTCCTTTCATTCTCTCCTATTTCCTGCTCCATGTTCCTCTCTATCCATCTCACTGACCGTCTCTCTTCCTCCTCTAAACCTTCTCAACATTTTCCTAAGACAAGGGGGTCGGAGGGTGCGCTCGAGGATAGTGGTGACGGAGGGGGAGGCAGGAGATGGAGATGGAGGGGTCGGAGGGCAAGAGGAGTAAGAGTGAGAGAGGAGGAAGGGTGGGGTTAGGGGAGAGGAGGAGGAGAAGAGGAGAGGAGAGAGGAGCAATTGTGGCCTCCATGAAAAAAAGAGATAGACCGAGAAGATGAGGAGAAGAAGAAGAAGAAGAAGAATGGTATTTGTAGAAAAATTTTGAATTTTTTTCTTGAAAAGTGTAAATAGGAGTTGAATCACATAAACCCAATGTATTTAGGGTTAATACGTAAAAAAATAATATGGAGGGCTAGGCCACATGAAAATTTTATTTTTAAAGCATTGACACAATTTTTCCTTATATTAATTGCATGGATTCAAGATATTTTCAATGGGAGCAAATCCTATCTTCTGCATTAGTTTGAATACATGATAACGTATATGCTTAGAATCATCTAGAGTTCACAAAACATCAACTACATGCGCGCACCACAAACAAAATAGAACGTCAGTCGTCTAACTATCAAACTTCAGCTTACGTAGTCCTTCTTTGTCCTTCCGGGAATCTTTACAATTATCATTTAGATATATATCATCTCTCTTCAGATATTGTTTTTTTGTTAGCATGCAGTCCTCTTTCCATGGCATCAAGCGATTCTTTTTCCATGTCCCAGTTTGAGCCTGTTTGGTTCATTTCCCACTTTTGGTAGAAATCTCTTTCTATGAAAAAAAACTCATTTATGGGGTTTTTTATTTTTATTTTTATAGTTTTCGTAGAAATGAATTTCTGGTATTTGGTTCGCACAAAAAGCATGGGCGGAAATCAATCTCCACATGAAGCTCTCGTTTGGTAGGTATATAGACATATGAAAATAATTGGTTAAAATTAAGTTTTTCTTGTGACCCAAACTTTCATACATATGTACACACTAAAAAAAACTAATTTTTTTAATCATAAAAAATGTGTCTCCAACCTGTTTCCTCCTCATTTTTTAAAGAAATGAGTGTTCGCCAACTAGCTGATGTGAAGGCCTTTTTTGCAGCTCGTTTCTCTATTTTTATTTGCAAACTAAACCCATAAAATGAAAAGCTCAAACTCAAATTGCCTTGTTAGATGGAATTGTCAGAGCTTGGAAACTAGAAACTGGTTTCTTTGAGTCTTAAGCTAACCATACAGCCCATTATGTTGAGGTTATTCATATTTGAGCATATTTCCACATTTGATATGATAAAAAATAGTAATGAGTTTAAAAAAAGAGTTGGGGTCAACAATAAGAAGCTATAACTTTTGGTTAAAATTGATTCTTAGCAGTCCTGAAATAGTCTAGTTAGCCACTATAGTGAACGCGGATAGGAAGTGGGGCCAGACCACCCACGTGCAAGGTTTTGAAAAAGAAAACAAGGCAGAACGAAAGGCCCACCCGAGAATTGCCTATATCTAGCCTAGGGTTTCGTGTAGCAAAAATATTGGGCAAAAGAACAACTTCGGCTTTTTCTTTTTGGGGTTGCGGCTGAGTGCAAGGTGAAAATACAGAGAGCAGACAGAGGTTGAAAAGCGGCTGATTCGTGGGCACACGAATTCGTGGATCTTATGGCGGGGAGCAAGAAGAAAAATTCAGCTCTCTCTTTTTGGGAGTTGGGCATTCTTTTGTGAGAGGTTTAAGAGATTGTGTTTAGATTGTGTGATTGTAAACCCTATTTATATTCTCCGTCTAATAGTAGATCTCCCCTCCTTACCCCGTGGACGTAGGTAATTTGCCGAACCACGTAAAATTTGTGTTCTTGCCGTGATTTGTAATAGCTTGTAGGTTCCCTCGACATTTTAGTCTTAGAACTGATGAGAGGAAGAGCTGATATCTCACTTTGATGAGATATCTGGCTTTTGGTTCTTGTTTCCTTTGAGAAACGAGAATTTCGTTGTGATCTAATCTCTTGTTGTGCACCTTGTGCACCGGAAGTGTTGCCGAAATTTCTGCTACGCACAACAACTATGAGTGAAGTGATGAAAAATTCTAAGTATATTTGATAGTCGCATGTTGAATGCATGGTTTGGTTAGCTCATAGTGAGTGATGCAAGAGTTAGTGAATTAGTTAGCCCACGAGCGAGCGATGCAAGAGTTAGGGTGTGTTTGGATTGAGGATAATGACTAATGAGAGGTAGTGAAAATTATGGTGGCTTTAACTTTGTTTGGGAATCAAATTGGACTAGGTAGTGGGGGAGAAGGGAAGTAAAGGAGGGGCAAAAGTCTTTTTTTTTCTTCTCCCCCAAATTGGGTGTAACCGGAGTGAAGGTAAAGGAGGGGAGCAAAGAAATTATAGAGAGACCAATTTAGCCCCTATCAAGATCTAGAAATAACATAACTTAATAGCATGTTATATATATATATATATATATATATATATATATATATATTTACTTCCATTCCCTACGCTTTATTACACTTCCCAAACGGGATGAAATAAGTTCCCCTTATCTCCCCTTACTTATTTTCCAAATAAGTTTTACATATTATCTTACCTTCCCTTAATTTAACTTCTCCTAAGTTCCCTTAACTTCCCTTCACTCGCTCCAAATCTAAACAAGCACATAAGTGGTGCAAAAAGTAATGAGTTTATAATAGAAGTTAGGACCAATAACAAGAAGCTGTGGCTTTTTGGCTAAATTTAGTTTCAAGCTTCTATTCAGGATCCATCAACTCTAAATTGGTCCTAATTCTCCCCCAACAGTGATAACAAAACTGATTTTGACAACTTCATGCTTTTTTACCAGGGTATGCCTTTAATAATTAAGCACATACAATTTGCACATAATTCTATGCTGTAGGAAGCAATTAGCACATAATGCTATGCTATAGGAAGCAGTTTGGCGATCTCACTGTTCTACTCGCATTTTCTCTACAAGAAAATAACCAAACACACTCACCAAATTTAACTTCACCCTTAAATTTGTACTCACCATGCCCAGACAACAAAGGATTTATCATCACTTGACAAGAGCTAATTAATACAAGACATACTCTGGAAGATTATACCTCTATGAATGTGATGGGTTGGAAAGTACATTGACATTGCATATTAATGGAATGACATAGCTCAGCTACTTGATCAAGACAAGGATTTGTGCAATAATTAAAGATGACATATGACAACCAAGTACATCAATGAATTGTAACAGGTACACAGAGGTAGGAAAGAAAATTGCATAAAAACTCATATGTTGCCAAACGACAAACTTTGTTTTTGTTTTGATTGACACTGAACTTTCAACCCATTAAAAAAACCCGATAATATTTGTTAGCTTGTTATTGCTTGATTACTTTCAGTGAATCATCTCCACTGTTTTATTGTGCACTAATTTCAGAATGCTTCCAACCTATAATGCAGTGATTGATGTGCTAAAAATTCTAAAAAGAAACCAATATTGACGAAATTTAAGGTCTATAGTGATCGATACATCAATTCGGAATTATTTGATATTAGCTCACTGTGACTTATTGCATAACGACAGAAAAGAGAGACATCTAGGACCACCTGATGAGCTGAAAACTTAAGCATCAAGTCTCAATTTGACAGAATTTTTATTATTTGACAAAGATATTTTTGGCTGATGAAAATTTTGGATGTAGATTATGTGCCTTTTTCCTTTCACTCTGAACCTTCATATTTGTTGGTTAGCTGGCTAGCTGCAAATGATTTTCAGGCCCTAGAACAAATTAGAACATTAAAGTTACACCCTTTTCTCACTAAATCCTTTGATTGTTTCAAATTGACAACTTTTATATCATCCATCATTAATCAGGCACTTAATCTTCGGCATTTCTTCAGCTGAATATATGACTTACTGAATCGACCAACTTCTATCTTTACTTTGATATAACCCTTTCATTAACAGCTAGCAAACTTCAGTTTACACAAGGTCCTGTTACTTTAGACTGACAATTTCTCTCCAATGCAGCTATAATCACTGAACTTCTTTATAATTTCCTTCTATTTGTCAGGTCAGTGACAAATTTTGAACTTCTCCATCATGTACTATATATATCATATCTATCTATGCTCTTCTACATCATCTCCCTGCATGCAACATCATTAAACTTCATGTAAATATGTGAATGGTAAAAACCTTTGCTCATTAGAACTTCCTTTAAGTTTTAAGCTTTGTTTTTTCTTACTTTAATTTCAAGTTAACGTTGACAGAATAAACTCAGTTTTCTTTTCTTTTCTTTTTCTTTTTTTTCCTTTTTTGGTTTTTTCTTTTTTGGGGTGGGGGTTTGATAATTGGTTGAGAAGTGTTGATTCTGACTCAGGACTTTTTCTTGGATTTAAATTTAAGGTATTATTAGTTTAGGACTAGCATTTGGATTTGAATTAAACATGTTATTGGTTTAGGGTTATATTTTTGATTTGAATTTAAGGTGTTATTTTTCTTTAGGATTGTTATTAGGACCAGGATTTCGAAATTCACACTCCATTCCAACTCTATATTTTTTAATGAGAAATTTTCAAGTGAAAGTCCAAGTTAAAATTGGTGGATTTGTGATCTTACTCCTTGGAATTCTATCTCCTCTTCTCTTTACTTATTTAAATAGTTAATACATTTCAAATTAAATATATTTAATTTTAAAATATTCTATATTTCTAAATCATTTCTCAACTTAATTAGCCTTGGCTACAAGTTTCCTATTTCCATATATGACCAAAAATAACCAGAGAGAAGTTATGTCAAGATTCTATCGCAATGTAGAGACCACTTGGCCTTTGACGAAAATAGCTGAAGATCTACTTTGGTTTCTTATTATTTGTTGTACACGTGAATGTGGAGTGGGGGCCACGAGTTGGGAAATTCACGTGAGTAGTAACGCGGTTTCGTTTTCGCTGAATAAGCGGCCCACAACTGCAGGGCTTCACCTGATAGTCCTCTCCTATAAATATACTTTAACCTAGGGTTGTGTGTTAGGTAGGTGAAGGAGAGTTGGGTGCACAGAGTCCTCTTGACAGCTGCATGGCAAGTACGAAAGTGTAAAGAGAGGCTTCTTGCGTGCAAGGTGCGGCTGTGCAAGGGTAAAGGCAGAGGTGATTTTTGGCTGCGGGAGAAAAACGTTGAAGAAGACAGTCATCTTTTTTTTAGAGTTTGTGCATCCTTTTGAGAGAGATATTTGTGTGAGGGATTTGAGAGCTTGTTTAAGGGTTTAAGTTGTGTGATTGTAAACCCTAGTTATGTTCTCTCCCTCTAGTAGTAGATCTCCCCCTCCTTGTCCCATGAACGTAGGCAATTTGTCGAACCACGTAAAATTGGTTGTATCGCTATTTGTGTGATTTGTAATAGCTTTTAGGTTCCCTCGACAGGTCAGTCCTAGAACTAATGAGAGGAAGAACTGACATCTCACTTGGTTGAGATATTTTACTTCAGATTCTTGTTTCCTTGGTGAAACGGGAATTCTTATTGCGACTTGACTCTCTTGTTGTGCTGCCGAAGTGCTGCCGAAATTTTCGCTACGCGCAACAAGTGGTATCAGAGCCCAGATTTCAGATTTAGGGTTTTGGAGTTTTGTGGAGGAAGATTTTGTGTGAAGCTTGGTTTTTGGAGTTCTAGGTTTCGGTGGAGATAGCGTTAGGAGTTGCCGTTGGAGATTTTCCTTTCCTCGTGTGGTTAGGAAATCTATTTGGAATCCGATCTAGGGTTCAGTTGGTTGGTTCCTAAGTTCTATCAAATTTGTTCTTTCTCTACAATTTGGAGTTAGTTTGTAATGGGAGAAGAATGTGAAAGCAGTAAGTCAATGGCGAGTACAATATAAGTTGGTTTTCAGAACACTAAGATTTGTGTGGTGAAGTATGACAGCAAAATCAACTTTGGTTTGTGGATAAGTGACGTACAGGATGCGCTCAATGCTCAGAATTTAGAAGAGACCATCATGGTCCACGAGAGGCTACCTAAATATAAAGAGGCGGTATGAGAGAAGATGAATAGGAATGCTTGTGGGGTGATCAGGTCCTATTTAGAACAGGAACTAAAATATGATGTGATTGGGGTGACATCTGCAATGAAGATGTGAAAAATTTTCAACAACAAGTATCTCACGAAGAGTGTTGAGAACAGGTTGCACTTGCTGCGAAGACTCTTCAGATTTTAGATGTCCAGAGGCATCTCACTAGCAGCGCATGTGAACAACTATACTAAGTTGTTGTCGGACTTGACAAATGTTGATGAGAAGATTTCGGATGAGTACAAGGATATTATCTTATTGGGCTCCTACCGGATGAGGAGTATGATACCTTCGTGCTCACTTTGTTGAACGAGAGATCTTCTATCAGCTATAGTAAAGTAACTAACGCTTTGACGAACTATGATTTGAGGAGGAAGGATAAGGAAACTTCCCGCGCTAGTACTTCAGGAGAGGCCTTGTCGACGAGAGGTAGAAGCTCGTATCCGAAAGGTGATAATAGAGGAAGGTCAAAGTCAAGAAGCCGCCACTAATTAGCAAAGAACCAATGTGCATTCTATAAAGAGCAGGGACATTGGAAGAGAGAGTGCCCAAAGCTCAAGAAGAAAGAGAATGGCAAGAAAAAGGGCCTGAAGGCCAATGAGGTGAACGTTGCGAAAGGCGATGATTCCGATGATTCGTGCTTTTCTCTACTGATTACTCAGAGGTGAACCATGTGGATGCATCAGATTGGATGCTTGATTCCGGTGCTACTTATCATGTGACCCCTAGACGAGACTGGTTTGCATCTTTTGAGAAAGTCGACGGGGGTGTTGTTGTCATGGAAAATGATCAATCTTATAGCGTTTGTGGGATAGGTACCGTGTGGATTAGGATACACGATGGAGTAGTCCGTGAGTTGAAGGAGGTGAGATTTGTTCCTCAACTGAAGAAAAATCTTATCTCAGTTGGAGCTTTGGAGGCGAAGTGATTCAAGGTGACTTTCGAAAACGCTGTAGCGAAGGTTACTAAGGGATCATTGGTGGTGATGAAGGGAGTCCGTAATCGGAATTTATATTATCTAAAGGGAAGCACTGAGATTGGCCAAGTTGCTTTGGCTATTTCAGAAGCGGACATGAGCAGACTTTGGCACTATAGGTTGGGGCACACATGTGAAAAATCATTGCAGGCATTGTGCAAGCAGGGGCTATTGAAAGGAGCCAAGAGTGGGAAGATTGAGTTCTGTGAGCATTGTGTTCTTGGTAAGATGACGAAGATGAAGTTCAGGACTGCCATTCATCAGACGATTGGCATCTTGGACTACGTGCACACAGACGTTTGGGGTCCCACCAAGACTATCACTTGGTGGTCGACATTGGTTCGTCACATTCGTTGATGACTATTCTAGGCGATGTTGGGTGTACACCATGACGAAGAAGAATGAAGTCCTAGATATATTCATGGAGTGGACGAAGAGATTGGAACTGCAGACTGGGAGAAAGATAAAGACGTTGTGATCCGACAATGGTGGTGAATATACTTCCGACCCCTTTCTGCAGCTATGTCGAGACGAGGGCATAGAGAGGTACTTCACGGTTAGTCATACACCGCAGCAAAATGGGCTGGCAGAGAGGTTGAATCAGTCTTTACTAGAGAAGATCCGATGCTTATTGTCGCAGAGTGGTTTGGAGAAGATCTTTTGGGCTGAGGCACTTACATATGCGAGCCACCTCATTAATAGGCTGCCTTCATCTGCGATTGAAGGGAAAACCCCTATGGAGAAGTGGTCAGGAGAGCCAACACATGACTATGACCAGCTCAAGGTATTCGGGTGCCCTGCATTTTATCATGTGAGAACAGATAAATTAGAACCTCGAGCTAGGAAGGCCATATTTGTAGGATTCAAGTATGGTGTCAAGGGATACAAGCTTTAGGATCCAGTTGATAAGAATATTATGCTGAGTAGGGATGTCACATTCGATGAGGCTTCTATCTTGAAGCTTCCTAGCTCTCATTAGGTGGAGAACGACCCGACGGAAGAGATATCACAGGTGGTGGAGATTAATGCAGCTCCACATTGTTCAGATGATACAGTATCCATTAGAGTGCCGACTGAGGTGACGCTGGGTGAACACGACAATGACACTGAGGATACGAGTACTGATGTGCAGGATCAGGGACCGACGGCTCAGGTCCAGGATTCTATTACGGTTCAGAGACAGAGGAGAAACATACAGATGCCAGCACAGTATGCCGACACAGTTACGTATGCACTTCCGGTGGAGAGTATCAATGAGATGGTGCCTACTACATTCAGAGAGGCCGAGCAGAGTTCGGAGGCTGACTCGTGACAGGTGTCTATGCAGGAGGAGATGGAGTCTCTTCATAAGAACGATACATGGGAGCTTGTTGAGCTTCCAAAAGGGCGGAAGGCAGTTGGTTGCAAGTGGGTATACACGAAAAAGGAGGGCATTGAGGGCACTCCATTGAGGTTCAAAGCTAGGTTAGTTGCAAAGGGCTATGCACAGGAGGAATGTATTGACTATAATGAGGTTTTCTCTCCGGTGGTGAAGCACTCTTCGATTCGAATTTTGCTAGCTTTGGTGGCACAGTATGGTTTGGAGTTAGATCAGTTAGATGTGAAGACGACATTTCTTCATGGTGATCTTGATGAAGAAATATATATGACTCGGCCAATGGGATTCTGAGCTGTAGGGAAAGATAAGTTGGTTTGCAGATTGAAGAAATCGTTATACGGTTTGAAGTAGTCTCCTCGACAGTGGTATAGGCGATTCGATGGTTTTATGATTGGTCATATGTACACTCAGAGCTAGTTTGATCCTTACGTATATTTTCGCAAGTTAAAAGGAGGTGCGTACATTTATTTGTTATTTTATGTCGATGACATGTTGGTTGCCTCTACTTCCAGGTCGGCTATAGATGAGTTGAAAGTTCAGCTTTCAAATGAGTTTGAGATGAAGGACTTGGGCGAGGTGAAGCGCATTCTAGGGATGGAGATCGACAGTGATAAGAAGAAGGGTAGAATTTGTTTGACACAAGTGGCTTATTTGAAGAAGGTTCTACAGCGATTCCATGTTAGCATGGATACGAAGCCAGTTAGTATACCTTTGGGAGCCCATTTGAAGCTTTCAGCTGGTCTTTCACCGAAGTCAGTTGAAGATCGAGAGTTGATGTCGAAGACTCCATATGCGAGTACGGTTGGCAGCTTGATGTACGCAATGATATGTACAAGGTCGGATTTGTCACAGGCGGTGAGCATGGTTTCGAGATATATGCACGACCCATGAATGGGTCATTGGGACGCCGTGAGATGGATTTTGAGGTACATTCGAGGTATGCTCAATGCTGGTTTAGTTTATGAGTGGGACACTACAGGTGGGCAGCTATGCATTGATTATGTTGATTCGGATTATGCCGGGGATTTAGATAAGCGTCGGTCTACTACGGGGTATGTGTTTACTTTGACCCATACGTCGGTGTGTTGAAGATGCACCTTATAGTCGACAGTGGCTTTGTCTACGATGGAGGCAGAGTATATGGAAGTTACGGAGGCTGTGAAGGAGGCTATTTGGCTTCGAGGACTTTTGGAGGAACTTGGTATATCGCAGAGGTCCGTCACTAATCATTGTGATAGCATGAGTGCTATCTATTTGGTGAAGAATCAGGTTTTCATACGAGGACGAAGCACATTGACGTTCGTTATCACTTCGTTCGGGATGTTCTTGAAGATGGCGATGTGGAGATTGTGAAGGTCCACACGAAGGATAATCCGGTAGATATGCTCACTAAGGTGATTCCGAGTAACAAGTTTGATCATTGTCGAAACTTGTTATACATTCGTGATTGTTGAGATCGTTGGCGGCCATTTGGGTGAACTACGTAAGGCTTGATTCATTGGGCAAGAGGATACGTAGGTAGTCTTTACGATACATCCGGTGTTGGATTAGTTGGTTATGCTAGGGGAGATTGTTTGAGCTCTCGTTCGGATTCTCGACTTGTTGTGGATTAAGTCCATTATCGTGAATTGTTTCACGGTGTACTTAATACAATAAGTGAGACATTTGGTTGTTTTGGTGTCGGCTCAGTTTTGGGAAAACTTCACCGATGTGGAGAATTGTGAACGTGGAGTGGGGGCCACGAGTTGGGAAAATCGCGTGAGTAGTAACGCGGTTTCGTTTCCTCGTGAATAAGCGGCCCACAACTGTAGGGCCTTACCCGATAGTCCTCTCCTATAAATATACTTTAACCTAGGGTTGTGTGTTAGGTAGGTGAAGGAGAGTTCGGTGCACAGAGTCCTTTTGACGGCTGCATGGCAAGTACGAAAGTGTAAAGAGAGGCTTCTTGCGTGCAAGGTGCGGCTGTGCAAGGGTAAAGGCAGAGGTGATTTTTGGCTGCGGGAGAAAAACGCTGAAGAAGTCAGTCATCTTTTTTTTAGAGTTTGTGCATCCTTTTGAGAGAGATATTTGTGTGAGGGATTTGAGAGCTTGTTTGAGGGTTTAAGTTGTGTGATTATAAACCCTAGTTGTATTCTCTCCCTCTAGTAGTAGATCTCCCCTCCTTGCCCCGTGGACGTAGGCAATTTACCGAACCACGTAAAATTGGTTGTATCGCTATTTGTGTGATTTGTAATAGCTTTTAGGTTCCCTCGACAGGTCAGTCCTAGAACTTATGAGAGGAAGAGCTGATATCTTACTTGGTTGAGATATTTTGCTTCAGATTCTTGTTTCATTGATGAGACGGAAATTCTTATTGCGACTTGACTTTCTTGTTGTGCTGTCGAAATTTCCGCTGCGCGCAACAGTACACGCGAAAGAATTTAAAGTGAAATTCTTGTTGATTGATCGCTGATTTTAGCCAAAAATATACATATAGAAAACATTTGAATTGCTTTTTTATTTACATGAGAAATAGAAAGGCATGATGATATTCAAATTTCACACTTTCACTACTGTCTTGCTCTTCTTTAGCTTGTACCGTATCGTTGAGCAACTTGTGTTTTTTATGACTGAGCTTTGTAACTTTTTTTAAGGTCACCTTGGGTTTTTTTAATAGAAGGTGATCTTTTCGAAAAAACAAAACAAAAGGAATAATCTAATTGTGTAACAATCCATTTCTCTTTAGGTGCAAAGCAATTAATTTGGAGGACCACATGATGCATGGATTGAAAAAAAAACAAGTTCTCAAAGGCCCATTAGTGTTGTTAACCTAGTAGGCCGAATATGCAACTCCACTTGCTGCAGTGAGTTGTTGCGTTTTTGCGAGATTTGGTAAGATCGTGAGAAATCTTTTCCGAAAATTTTGCCCAACAAACTCTGAGACTTTGACTCCCAAAAATCAAAACTTTTCTTTAAGGGGGTGTTAGTCAATTGGGACATTTTCATGCAAAATGGGATAATTGTTAAAGTAGAATAATGTTTCGCTAGTGGGATATTTTAGTGGGATAACTAGGAACAATTTTGTGAAGCGGGATATTTTGATAAAATAACGTGGGATAAATTTTTATAATCATGACGTATATATTTATGCATTTTGAAGATATAAATACTATTTATGTATTTTTAAACTTACTATTATTGATTGATAATTGCTTATAAGAATGTTCTTTACTATTAAATAAATTTTGGTTAGACTATAAGATATTGACAATTATTATTATGATGGTGGTCTAATGATGGTGATAACCATAATAGGAAATAAGTAAAGAAAAAAAGAAAAAGAAAAAATAACAAAATAAATATGAGTTCTAGTTTTTTACCACCTAGTTCCAAGCAAAAACGTAGAATAATTTGAGAGACTAGAACTCTCATTTTATATAGAAAAATAAAAAAAAATAGGATAATTTTGTACCATTATCCTAATTCTAGTTTTGTTAAAGTTCTACTTGACTAACACTGTAAAATTTTATTCTAGTTTTAGTTCTATATGACTAACACATTAAAATTTTGTTCTTAGGTTTAGTTCTATGTGACTAACACCTTAAAATTTTATCCCACATATTATCCCAGTTCTAATTTAAAGTTTTAGGTGACTAACCCCCCCCTAAAACCCAATCTCCTCTCCTCTCCCATCTTTGTCCCGAAACCTACAAAAAAACTACAAAGAAGAGAGGGAACAACGACTGAAACTTGAGGAGGGATAGAGAAGGAGCTTGCTTGGGTTTAGCTTTCGGAGTTTCTCTCGAATTTCGGCTAGCATTTCTTATCTTTAAAAAAATTTCTTCTTTTCCTAAGTTTTTTTTATATTCTCTCATTATGCTCATCGTATACTATATCCTTGATTTTTAGATAATTCTTTTTATTGTTGCTAGATTATAAGTATGTTTGGGCTAAGCTCTCGTTTGAAGTAACTAGAAGTATCACTATCTAATATGAAACTTGAGGAACTGGGATAATTAGTAAAGTGTGATAATTTTTTGATACTGGGATAATTTAATAGAACAATGATGGATAATTCTTGAAGTGGGATAATTTGATAGGATAATTTGGTGGGATAATGGTGGATAATTTTATAAAGTGGGATAATTTAGTGGGGGTAATGATAGTTATAAATTATTATTATTAATTAATTATATAATAAAAATAATGCAAGATTGATAAGTAATTGATTTGTCTAGTAATAACTATAAATATAAAGCAATAAAGCGTCACTATTCATCTCAAATAATAAAATATTTTACAACTAAATAAAAATCTAAATCCTTAGAGTGACTCGACTTCCATCATCCCACATGGCCTCTGCCATAGGATTTCTCCAAGCTCCTGCAGCTGCTCGTTGAGTCTGTTGAGTCTGCAACTCATCTTCTTCATCGGAGTCATCATCTGCATCAGCAACATTTCGTGGAGCTTCTAGTGGAAGATCATAAATGTCAAAGTCATCATTTGTATTCTCCAATCTTAAAAAGTTATGCAATCCTACGCATGCAACGAACATCTTTATTTGTGTAGCATATGGAAAACCTGGAGGTTGGCTCTTGAAAATAGTGAATCTAGACTTAAAAACTCCAAAGATGCGCTCGACACAATTTCTAAAAGACGCATGCCAATGATTGAAAACTTCTTTTGAATTTCATGGTCGTTGTTAATTATTAGCAGACCGATCTCTGAAAGATGGTACCTTTGACCTCGGTATGGAGCAAGATATTGTAGCCTATTTGGATAGCCACAGTCAACTAGATAAAATTTATCTACAAACAAGAATAAAAATATGAATGAGAAAAAAATATTATAAAACAAAGATATTTTTTTAATTGATGGAATACTATGTACAGATTATTACTCTGTGGAAGTGGAAGTCCATAAGGTCTACTCATTGCATCCTTCAAAACTCTTGCATCATTAGCAGAGCCCTCCCACGCAGCTAAGACATAAATAAATTTGAGATCAAATGTGCAAGCTGCTAAGACGTTCTGAGAGAGAAAACCATGTCTATTTCGATAAGGCGTCTGATCTATGTTATACACCATGCACGGTATATGAGTCTTATCTATTGCAACGATACAATCCTGAATAATTAATGTGCTAGACCATATGAAGTGATGTGTGTGTGGGCGTGCACGTGTGTGTGCATGTGTGTGTGTCTGCATGTGTAAAATCTAAAGCAATAAGAATTATCTTGAAATAAGGCCAAAAGCGAGATTCTGATTTAACCTTATCAGGTGGATCAGTAAGGGGTGATACTATCAAGCATGATGCTAAGGATACCAGTGCACATAATGCTTTATTGAAACATACATTGATGGTCCATTTTGAGTGATCAAATCGATCAGTTGCAATGGAGTATTGTTGATTCTGACTAACCGTGAGAAGAAAAATTGCAATCATCTCCTCGACACTAATGTGGTATGTGTCTTGTATATGGTGCCGCTCTCTCAAGATATTGCATAACTTCATGAAGCAATCTGGGTACATGCGGTAAATTTTACGAAAATCTTGTGGATGATTATTCATCTTGGATTGTAAGTATGTGAGACCAAGATATTTAATACCACGTCGAGGACTTCGAAAATTAAGCGTATTTGCTATGAACTCCTGTGATAGAAATCCTAATACCTTTGTGATCAGATATGCAGCCTCAGCAGCTAATTCGATTATGTGAATCAAAAGATTATCATCAAAGTCTTCATGATAAAAATATAAAATGGGCAAATTTTGATCTTCCTCCATCCTATTAAATAATATAACCAATGAAATATAATCAATTTACATGAAACTTATGTGAATAGGAAATAAATAAAGCGTTATCAAAAAGATTGTTGTAAATGCACCAAACTAAGATAGCTGACAAGTCAAATAATATAAGAACATAATATAAACAAATAAATAAAAGCATAGCAATATCCTAAAAATAAATAGTTTTGACAAATTGAAATGAAATTGATCCTAAAAATACTTTCCAAATCTTAAAAAAACATGACATTATCCTAAGTTCCACCTACTCAATAAAAAATAGTTTGACAATATGAAATTCCACATAACCCTAACACCATAGCAAATCTTAAAAAAACATATAAATATCCTAAACTTCTAAATTACTGCCTCTAAACATCTCCAAAGAAATCAGAATCATAATCTTCACCATTTGGATTAGCCTTACCATCATTCATTATCTCACCGATCAACCTAAAATGTAGAAACTCATAGCGGTCTTTTGCATCCATGTCAATAAAGGCATACTTCATGTCCTATGAGATATTGTCACTGAGTATATTCCATTTTTGTGGCTTAGTTAATTCAGAAGTAGACACAATAGCATCAACCCATTCTTTATTCCGACCTTTTCTTATCTTCCTCAACTCATTAACTAACTCATGAAAAGATTTACCTACAATGATAACTCCCTCTCCTACCTCTTGCAATGATAACTGGGAAGATACAGAGGATGTGGCTGCAGTACCAATTGACCTACGTCTTTGTTTACCATTATTCAGAGTGGATGGTCCAGAACCAGAAAAATGGCACATTATCACTGGGAACGGTGGTAGCATGTTGCATATCTATAGTAGCAACTCCTCCATCCGCAGATTCCATCTCTGCATCAGCACCAAGTATGCCCTCCCCAACCACTTCCTCTAAGCGTGCTTCATCCAAGCTATCAGGACCTAAACCTATAGCTCCTCTGCCAGAAGTGCCATGATCTCCGCATACCATCAGTATATCCTCAAATTTCTCAAAAAGTTTATCCTTGAGATTTGGAGTATTTGGACGTGCCTAAAAAATAACATATGAAAATAATTAATATTATGTTCAAATTAATATATATGAAATAACATGACATAAACCAACCTCTAAAATGCCATTCCACACTTCGTCGGGATATGTAAATTTCTGTGTGCTAGGGTCCCAACCAAAACCAGAGTTATTTTTCATCAGGATCTCCATAGGTGCAATCTTTCTCTTCTATTGCTTTATCTTGTTCATTACATGATTATATCTAAAATCTTTTTCAAAATTTTCAACTAGAGGGGGTATCACATTCTTTAGAATCATATACTTTTTTAAACTTTCATTGCTTGCTTATTTCCATTCTTAACTTCCTCTACTAACAGTCTAAGTAATTTGTTAGTCTCTGCTTCAGTCCATGTCATATAATTCATCCTTGCTCTTTTATGTCCCTCACTTTCTAGACCTTGAAATATTTCTTCTTGATCCTGACTCTGTGATCTTATGTCCATCCTATAACAAATTCAAAAATAACTTTTCAAAATCTCAAATTTTGGAATTGGATTAAAATATTGGTGATGACAAACTAAACATGATGGTGAGCAAAGTGAGCTTAAAGTTGCACAAACAACAACATAAACTTGATCATAACAGTTGTAAATTCATGGATCATGCTAATATATTTCATGGATCATGCTAATATATTTTAGCTAGTATTATTAGCACTTAGTTCATTGTTGTGCAAACATGGTAGAAGGTCTCAAATCTCGACCCTACATTGACTTGGACCTTAAAATATGCATTTGGGTCTAGCCATCTTGATATGTGCAGTTCTAATTCTAGAGCGTCAATAGATGTGATAGATTTCGGAAAACTTGTAGGCATCTAAGCAGCGGGAAAACCTGTCATGGGTCCCCCCCTTTAGGAACTTGATGTCCCATTCAAATTAGAACTTCAGCTGAGGAAACTCACGAGCTCCTCCATTCTTTCTGTACCACCTATCTTTACTAGGAACCTGAGATCGACGTACAACTGGAAACGACTCCTTCGTTCCTCACCTCATCGTAGCCATCTTCCGCTCTAACACACAACCCCTTTTTGATGGTTCGTCATGAAGTCTAATGTACAGCGAGACGAACTTCTTGCTTGCATTCACTAGCCTCTTCACTCGCGTCATCGTCGCCAAGTTTGCCTCCTTCGGAAGAGACGCCGAACGACATATGAACTTTTCACCATCCTTAGTGAATGTGTACTTCTGAGCCCACCTTTCGTAGATCGCGTATCTATCCCATAAGTACGGATTACTCAGTATAACCTGACAAACATCCAATGGAATGACGTCACACGTGACCTCGTCAATATGCGACTCGTGGAGCGCAAATCTTATAGTGTATTGATCAACTACACTCAGTCCCGTCTCCTTCTGAATCCACCCCAATAGATAGGATTTCGGATGCTTGACTGTCTTCAGACCCAGCTTCTGAACCAAGGCCTCGGATATTAAATTCTTTTCGCTGCCTGGATCAACAATGGCATCAACCAAATTGGTCTTCACTTGCAACTTCAGCACAAAGAGCTGCTCTCGGGGGGTCTTCGTCCTCTTTCGTGGCCTATTTTCCTGCCATAAGATTGAGACTACTGTTGGCCTCTGTCATCCCAGGAATTTCCTTCGACTCTGTGCTATCACGTATGTCTTTTTCTTCTCTTTCTTCTTTAACCCCTTTGGCTTCAGATGAGGATACTTCTCCTCGCATCGATCAGCAACATGCTCTGTCTTCTCGCAATGACCACAAATCAGCTCTGCTTTCCCTGGATCATCCTTCTTCTCCTCCTTATGTTTGGAACCACTAGACTCACCTCTTGTCTATTTTGCCTCTCCTTTTGTTTCGTTGCTCTTCTTTTGCTTGCCCTCGATGGTAATAGCTTTCATGCTTGCCTTTGCAATAGACTCGGCCGTGAATAGCTTCATCTCCTTCTGGATGTATTCGTTCAGACCCACCATGTACTTCATTAAGAAGGAGTATTCGTCCGTCGTGATGTTTAGAACCATTGCCTGCTACTGGAACTCTGTCGTGTACTCTTGAACGGTCTGATTGACTCTTTTATGCAAGCTGTACCACTTGTACCAACGCTCCTCAAGAAATCCCACCGGGTAGAACTGTTTTCTCAGTAGCTCCTTGAATTTGTTCCACGATGCCGCCTTCCGTTCCTGCTTGCAATAGGATTTTCACCATGTTAATGCATGCCCCGAAAGCTCCAAAGTCGCGAACACAAGCTTCTCCTTGGATGAGTATCCGTAGAGGGTAAAATACGTCTCCATCCGCTCGATCCAATCATCAAGCCTCTCGACGTTGACACTCACATCATAAACAGGAATCTTTACTTTGAAGTCTATCTTCAAATTCTGGTAAGAAGCCTTACCCCTTGGTGTGAAACAGACTTAACAATATGGACCTCCTCATCTGAATCAGAATCCTCGTCTTATCCATCGGACTCCACAAGTTTCTTCTTTCCTTTCGAAGAAGATTCCTCCTTGTTTCCTTTGTCTTGGACAAGATTGACAAGTTGCACGAGGGTCAAACCCATTGTCTCCATCTGCTTCTCCAATGCATCTAGCATTGCTGAACTATCTCCTTCAGTTATTTTCTTCTTCCTTAATTTCTAAACTCCTTCCAATGAAATAAGGATCTTGCCTTGCGATCGAGTCAGGATCATACACAGGATGCCCCCTTCACAGGATCTGATCGCTCTGATACTAACTTGATATGAGTCGCCATGCGAGTACTTTTGATCACAGATTATCAATGGTGGGTTAAGAAGGGGATGATAGAAACACAAGAATAATTTAGTATGTGGTGAAGGAAAATACCATCTCTAGATTATGATATGAAAAGATTACAATTCCTCTCTCACAATCTCACTAGAATCGAGAACAAACTCTCAATTCTCACTAAATCCTAATCTCTCTTGATTTGAATCTCACTTTTATTACCTCTGATTGTTTTAAAAACCCTAAAATAATCCCTTATATATGTTGACCCTATAGTTTTGATGATGATTTAGCAAACAATTCATTACTAATAAGCTCTCTAGTTTTTTTGTGTTTATAGTTTCTTTTCAGGTATTTCAACACAAGTCAATCAAGAGGGTTAAAGATTCAAGTTCTTTGTGTTGTTCTATCTAGGTATATTTTTAGTTCTTCATATATGATATGACAATATTAAGCTCAATAAGTGTGTGTGATAACAGTGAATGAAACTCAATAACTGTAACTCAAAATATAGCTTAATCAAATAAAAGAGAAATAGAAATAAGCTATATAAGAATGAGTTTAGGAAACTTCTCAATGAACAAGAGGAGCTGAAGAAATGATGATCTCAATGAGGTTTGAAAGCCTCCTCTTGATGTAGAAAATCTTCTCTTGAAAACAGATTACCCAAACAGCTCTTAAACAGCTCTTAAACGCAATTTATATTTTGTAAAACAACAAACTTAGATTTCTTAAATATATAGAGGAAGAACAGAAATGGGGTATATATAGCACCCCAATACAACAGCTCAAAGAATGAAAAAGACCAGAAAACCCATTTGGAAAACTAGCCGTTGGGCTCAGTTTGGTAATACGTCGGTCGACCGGTACGGTCGACCGATTAGTTCAAAAAGCAAAAGAATCAGGGTTTTAAAGCTGGCGGTCGACCGACATGAATTTCGGTCGACCGAAATTAAATTGCGGGCGACCAACAAAGAATTCGGTCGACCGGAAAAGCTCTGAAAAGTTTTCTCAGAAAACAGACAGTCGTCGGTCGACCGTATCGGTCGACCGAATTCTGATATTGAAAGTTTGACAGGTTTTGGGTGAGTTTCGAAAAATCTTTTAAAATATCAGATCATATCCAAAATTTGCGAAACTTTGCGAAAAGTTTATAAATGATGAAATAAACATGTTTGAAAAGAAATTTTTGGAAAAATATTTTTCGTTTGCTAAAACTCCCTGTTTTTGAAAACAGCTTAGAAAACCTGTAATTTTATGAAAGTGAAAGTTGATTTGAACATGTAAATATACATATATATATTGTGCATATATTATATATATATAGAGAAACCTGAAGGAGCTGTAAACACGAGATAAAAGTATTTTAACAACGTTTTATGAAAAGATCATCTATATGATAGAAAACGTCATAAATCGTGTTTAAGTGTATATGTATTGAGCTTGAATATAATCATATGATATATGAAGAACTAAAAATATACCTAGATAGAACAACACAAAGAACTTGAATCTTTAACCCTCTTGATTGACTTGTGTTAAAATACCTGAAAAGAAACTATAAACACAAAAAAACTAGAGAGCTTATTAGTAATGAATTGTTTGCTAAATCATCATCAAAACTATAGGGTCAACAATCTCCCCCTTTTTGATGATGGCAAACAATTTAATATGAGTATAATAAGCTGATAATTCCACATATAATCCAAACATAAACAAAGCGTATATAGATGAGCATGTGACCATTGACATGAACTATATAGCTATATATAAACCAATTACATGTGGAGTTTTCTCCCCCTTTGACAACATCAAAAAGGAAGAGAAAAGATAGGAGCAATGCTCCCCCTGTTTATGAGCACATATAAAAAATCAAAATCTCCCACTGTCAAAAGAATGAATGACATATATATATAGACAGGAGCTAAACCAATAACTATCCATCAAAACTGATGCAAAAGGATAATGCAAGCAGCAAAAGACATGATTATTGTCTCAAAAAATCATTGATCATAGAATAATCATCATTAAAGCATCAATATTAAGATGTGCATAAATATATTGAATTTAAACAATACAGGAGATTCATGATAAGCAGTTTATCAAAAAAAAAAAAAACATGAGTGAGGTCTCAACAAAATCATGTTATCAAACATAAGTTCATAGAGTTATCAAACCACACACATAAGTACATAGTTTGAATAAACATATGTTTGTCCACAAGATAGCAAACCACACATAAAGGTCCATAGAGTTATTACACTCACATAAAACATAGTATTAAGTTTTACAAACCAACATAAACCATCAAAACACAAGTAAGCATCACAGAAGGGCACTCAATTCATCACCACCAGCATCACTGTCACTGTCACCCTTGCCACCACCATCACTATCATCATCATCATCACCATCAGAGGATCCCGATCTATCAGCAGGACCCTCCTCAGAATCAGAACTAGAAGAGTGATCTGGAATGTTTCGAGACTGACGCTGAATTGAAAGAATTTCCCTAACATCCCTTTGAATAGAGGAGACCTGAGTCTCAAGACGATCTAGTCGATCACAAATCTCAGAGGTAGATGAGGAGGAAGCGCTAGACTTAGAACGAGAAAGAGATGATGGAGTGGAGTCAAGAGCTATCTGCATTCTAAAGAGAGAGACCTTATCAAAGAAATCTCTCTTTGATTCAACCTTGGGTTCATTTGTGAGATCAACATTAAAATGTTTGAAGACGTGGGTGAGAAAAGAACCGAAAGGAAGAAACTTAGTGTGCTTTGATGCCATATTATTGATAAAAACAGTAGCCCAATCTACTTTAATTTTGGCAAAGATAGCATAAACGGCATTAATTTTGTCCGAAGCAAAATGATCAAAGCTACCAGTTTTAGGAATTAAATTCTGAGCAACAATTCGGGCAATGAGTCTTGCATTAGGATTAAGTGAATTGTTGTTCATTGGGTAAGAATGCTCAGGTTTAAACATGAGTGGGCTAACTTCTGGATTTCCGACATCAACGGACATGAGAGCAACGTCACTTGTTGGGATATTAAGAATCTCAGCAAGATCGTTAGCAGAAAAATTTATTGCAATGTTTTTGACATAGGAGGTGATGGTCAAAATACCATCAGTAGAAGATGATGAGGATAGATTTGCATAAAATAAATAAACTAAGAAAGGATAGTAAGGAACTTTAAGCTTCTCATCAAGCAACTTATCTAACCCTACGTTGTGAAGGATTGCTTCAGTGTTGTACATGGACAACTCAGGGTATATGATATATCTTGTAGGAATAATCTTTAATTTACATAATTCTCGATATTTCCTAACAAGAGATTTGTAAAGCAAATAATCCTCATAATGTGAGGCTTTAGGGGTAGAGGAACTAGCTTCGGGTCTTGATCTCTTTTTGGGGGGTTTGGGAGGCATGATAAGTTGGGTTTAAGAAAGGATTTAAGAGATTTAGTAAGAACCCTAGAACACAGCAAGAACCTGTAAGCAAAATAGCAAAAGTATATGATAAATTAACAAACTCCCCTCAAACAAAAAAACCCTAGAAGAGAGATAAATTAAGGAATTCAGAAATCAAGAAAAGAAAGGAGATTACCCTCAAATGAGAACTGATTAGAATCGATCCAAGTTGTCAGCGGTTGAAACAAATGGGGCGACCGAAAACGGAAACCTAGTTTTCGTTTTCACGATGGGAGAAAGAAGAGATGAAGGGTCGGGTGATATTAGTGAGTGGATCAATGGTTAGGATGAGGTTGAGGGAGAATCAACGGTGATGAGAGTTCGGGTCTAAAACGAATACCCAAAAACAAAAAACCGAAACCCAATAAAACATCAAAGCTGCTACAGTAAAAATGATATCGGTCGACCGACTCGGTCGACCGAATCGATTACAGAAACTAATCGGTCGACCGGGTCGGTCGACCGAAATGAATTAAGCAGCAGGTATGATTTAAAATTTGATTTTTGAGATGATTTTGACTATAATCTTTTGGAAATATGTTTTATATTACACTGAATGTTTGATAAATGTGTTAAAATATATAAAAATATATAATTAATTTATTTAGTACAAAGAGTACCATTTTTCATTAAAAGCTCAAAAACTCTATTATCTAAACTAAAAACAAATTAAACCAAAAGAAATTTATAGAATACCAGATATTTTATAACAAATATATAAATGATTTTGTCTAAGGAAAATATATAAATAGTTTATTTTAACAAAAGAAAATAATTTGTCATTAAAATCCAAAACTCAATTATTCAAAACAAAGACAAAAACAAAACAAAACAAGGTAAACACAAAAAAATGGTATAAAAATCATTTTGGTACCCAAATCATTTTGGTACCACTAGAACTTGGGACATGACCCCTATCATTCAAATCCAAGGCCCTAGGGTTATGAACCCGTTTAGGCGTATTTTGTGCACCGATACGATCAAGGCAAAAATTGTAAACGTGACCCATACGATTGCAATTTGTGCAATGTAGAGGTTTGAATGGTTTGCGTTGACCAAAATGAAATGCACGTGGTTTGTTTGCAAAAATAGATTTTCCTTTGTAATTATTTTGCAAACGAGAATTTCTTTTCAAATCAAAACAGAACATGGTCAAATGACCAAAACGACCACAATAATCACATTTGTACACATGAGCATGTTTATGATCTATACTATGTGCGTGTACATGAGTATGTGATGATGAAGCTTGATGGGATGCACAATCATGAGTAGGTTTATCAACTTTTGGTGCATTATGACAAAATTTAGCAATATGGCCTTTAAGACCGCAAGAAGAACATTTTTGAATTTTGTCATACATGCGTGCATAGTGAATGGGTTTCTTGGAGGAATTAACATTCAACTTTGCACACAAGTCCATAAGCTTTTTGTTATTAGCAATACAAGAGCTAAGTGTTGAATCTAAGGTAGATATACATTTTTTCATAAGATTCAACTCATCATCATATATGCAAGCATTGCTACTAGAAGTGAGATAATCAAGATCTTTCATCATGGATTTAATCTTATCTACTTCTAACTTGGTATTTTGTTTCTCATGAAGCAACCTATCATTTTCAATTTTTAATTTTTCATTGCATTCCTTAAGAACCATATTTTCATTTGCAATGAAATCAAACTTGTTTGCTAAGGTCTCATGAGAAGATCTTAAACTACCATACTTACTCTTTATATTGATATAGCTATCATGCAATTTTTCAAACTCAAGAGCAAGTTCATCAAAAGTAATGATATCATCGTTATTGAGTTCACATACCTCACTAGGATTATCTCCTAGTGGAGTTGTACATGGAGATGGAGCTTCTTTAGAGCTTAAAGCGTGATTTTCCAACGCTTGTTGAATAGCATCCAAATTTCCTTCATGTGCTTCAATTAGTTTCCATAAAGCATGAGCACTATCAAGAATAGCCAATTTGTTAGAAAACGATGGGTGAAAGGCATCACTCAAAAATTGTGACAAAAGCTTGTTCATATTAAACAATCTTTTATCATCATTACTCCATTTGGATTTTTCCGTAATGGGAACAACATAGCCATTTTCAATAATTTCCCATAAGTCAAATTGATTTGATTGAACAAAAAGTTTGAATCTAATACGCCATTGAGCATAGGGAAAAATATCCAAACGAGGAGCAATATCAATAGCATATCCTAAGCAAGATGAATCATTCATATCCATAATGATGATATGCAAGAAACACTATATAATTAAAGTTAGATTAGCACAAATAAAAAAAACTTGGATCTTTAACTCAAGGCGGTTAGTCCTTAAATCAAAGAGCACCAAGCTCTGATACCAATTGTTAGACCCTAGAGGGGGGGTGATTAGGGTCTTATGCTAATCTA
>BQKN01000042.1:989606-1016444 GCA_022839385.1 Asparagus kiusianus
TAGATTAGCATAAGACCCTAATCACCCCCCCTCTAGGGTCTAACAATATAGGTGTAACAACATGGATGGCAAAGTGATAAATAATCAAGCCTAACCCCACAGGAATTCGTGTAAACAGAAACCCAAACAAAACAGGACACCATCGATGAGTCGACTCACGACTGAGATGAGTCGACTCGTCCGAAACTAGACAAAACACAAAACCAACAATGAGTCGACTCATGACTGCGATGAGTCGACTCGTCAGAGACTGGTGACCAACAGATGGGTTTCGTGAGTCGACTCATGACAGGCATGAGTTGACTCAACCTGATGAGTCAACTCATGACTGTTATGAGTCGACTCACGGGCTAAAAACTGGATGCTTCGATTCTTTGATTCGCCGTCTCATTTCACGTTTCAACCTGTGTTCCACTGTGCTATTTTACATCTCTATTCTCAAGCTATTATGAGAATCATCTATCCTCAAGCTCCTATGAGGATCGCTAAGTTCCAAAGAGAAGATACACCCGTATCAGTTGCTATCTGATTGGTTAGAGCTAAGTTTGGTTACTAAATTGGGAGTAGAAAGGTTTTGCCGTTTTGGAAGAGGACAATTTTGGTTAACTATAGAATACAATGAGCAACTTCAGTGGTTGTAACTCCAGTGGACGTGTCAGTGAAATAAAACCTGCCAGTCCAACTACTCTAAACTATGTTCAACAATGCAATTTCGTTGTTTGCTTCCCCCTGCTAGACAGCTAGTATTCATGATGTAAGGACACTTTGTAGGTTAATAATTTGGTTAAAGTGAGACGGTTTTTCTATGGTGCACAGTGGATTCCATGACCGACTAAAGTCGTAATTATGCACAGTGAATAAAATACTTGCAAAATGTTCTAGTTCAGAATATTGGATATAATGAGTGTCAAAACTTTATGCAAACATGACAAGTATAAATGAAATCTTGATTTTGACATAATAGGATAATGTACTCTAGAACTCATATCTAATAGTATCAATAGACAATACACACGTACAACATATCATTAAAATTAACTATCACCACACCTATCTCAAATAACATAGAAAATTAACTAATTAACATTGACAACATATCATATATTTAAGCAGTATCATGTTCTAATTATAAAAGCTTGCATATCATACACAAGACGTTATGAATTTTTTGTCTATTGCAACATAAACCCTAATTTCATATAAACTCTAATCATAAAAGCTTGTGTATCATGTTTTAATTAGAAAAAAGGAATCAATTTTTTGATCTAATTACAAGCAATTTAAAGGCCTGATCATCAACTTTGTTTAAAATCTTAGAGACCGAGTTTTACTGACATCTTGGTTCCATGTAGTTAAAGGGGAAGTGTGCAGGCACTCTTACCCATGAGATGAAATAGGATGTGAGGAGGTAATTGATCACGGTAAAAAAATAATGGTTAAAGGTGATTGCATCTTTGTCTATTAATATGACAACGCGAAACAGTTGCACTCCGAATTGTTTGCTTCTTCTACTCATTTTTAGGAATCTCGCCCTTTTCTCTGCATCTTTGCCCGCCCCCCGCGGCCTTTTATTGATGTGTAGATCTAGTGGGATTTTTTATTTTTATTATTTTGGGTTCTAGGGTTTAGTTTATCTTCATGAAGCCTTGTATTGTTTCGTCAGATTTTGATCGGCTTTTGTGATTTCACAAGAGAGCTATGAACTATTATCAAAATTGAGATGATTGCATTTTTGTTTCTATTAAGTTAACCTCTAAATTAAAGGAGGAGACAAAAATAAAGGTCGTATAAGATTCAAAGGGGGTAGGTACTCATAAACAAATGTAACAAAGTTTAGTGGTAATAACTGATCTACAAAATTAATGATTGCATCTCATGCAATAAGCCCTTTCCGCTTTACCTATAAACCCTAGTGAACTCACCATCTAATGTGTGTTGCATACATACGAGTCACAGTTTCTCCTCTTTTTGAGCAGACATCGAGAATCTTTTAGGTATTGCACCTTTACGTTCAATGTACGCATATATATACTGCACTCTAAGTCAAAATCAAAATCAATAATGTTGTTGGCCTGCATATATATGCGCCTGGGCTTCTCTGTAGAATTAAATTGACCTGTGAATTAGAGTGTGGTCGACAGAGCCGCAACGAGTATATATACCTAAATATGGTGAGACAATGCGAAGAGAAAGAGACGGCTTTAACATGACAACATATGATGACACGCAATTGGATGAATAAGTTTGAAATTAAATCCAAAGCACTGAAGTCATATACCCGATCTTGTGGAAGGAAGGATCGGAGAGAAGAGGCGGACCGAGAGGGAGGAACGGAAGCGCCGTTTCACTTTTTTCCCCCCAATTGTTTCTTTTCAATGTGTAGGATAATTTTTGAGAGGGGAACTTATGGCTATATATATAGGTAGTAAAATTAGTGGGATAATTATGATAAATTATCCCAACTCTAATTCAAGTAGAATTCTACTTGACTAACACACCAAAAAAATATTACAATCTAGTTCTACAAAAGTTCTACTTGACTAACACTATAAAAAAAATATATCCCATTTTCTAATTCTATGTGGCTAACACCTTAAAAATTTATCCCACAGATTATCCCAGTTCCAGATTTAAGTTCTATGTGACTAACCCCCTAAGAAAAATCCTTCAAATATATTGTCATATCTCACACAAATCATCTAGTAGAATAGTACATTATATACTTTTTAAATATCATTACAGTATTCTATTCTTCTGCCACTATCGTCTTTATCATTAATTAACACATATTCAAGTACTAAAATTAATCTCATCTCATAAAGCTATCACTATATAATTCATCACACAAATAAGCATCTTAGTCTCTTTAAACATTCATCAGTCATTCAGGGTGTCTTTTAATCGTATATTTAAGTTCGTTCAAGTAGTCACAAAGTTTTAAGTATATATAATCTCAAGTATCTAAACTCTAATAATCTATTATTCAATAATTATTTAATTGTGTACTGTTTAATAATCATATGTATGTATAGTCTGTGGTGTTGTATTTCAATGGTTGATTCTGAGAGTGATATAAATATAATGCTTGTAATGAATTATAAAGAACTGATTAGTTTGCATGTTGCAAGACTTACGCGCAGTGCAAACTTAATGTGACCGACTTAATGGATTAAAAATTTGGTGAATGTTATATGAACATGCACTCCATTTGATTTATTGAAATAATTGTTTGTGAAGTCACATCTACTAGGTGGGTTGTGCATGTATAGGTATCATGTTAAGATATGAAAAATTGTTGCTTGATCACCTAGTTGTCTCCAATAGGAGAGACTGTGTAGGAAGACGACCCCTGTTAAAAATGTGATTTATAAGCGTGCTTTCATAGCATGAGTATGCCCTCGATATTGATATCCCGATGTGAGGTTTTCCTTGGCTATTACTATTGTAGCATCGACTAGACGATGCACCCATTTTGATTGGACATGTTTTGTGTCACGGTTACAAAAGTCGTTCCACGTTAACTTTGTGGTTAGTGCACAACATTTCATATACAGTCACTTAAATTAAACCGACAAATATGTGATTTAATAAAGAGGAATTGGATAGAGAATAATAAGTGTATATAAGCGGTGCATGCGCATACCTGATATTCTAAATTATAAGACCAAGGGCAAATACCTGACTTGAAGCCGTGTTCCCGGGACATGTTACGGGAAGACCGATTTATATACATGATATTATTCTCCTCTAATTCAAATAACATGAAAAATAAGAATAATGTGCTTGTGTGACTTGTAGTAGATCTTGTTGATATCTATAATTAGAAATTTCCTTTATTCTCTTTAATTGAGTTTCTATTTTTCTTTATGCCTGTCACATACATTTACACACGCATAATCTACTCATTTTACATGCTTGCTGGGAGTTTTCTGACTCCCCTAGGGTTTGCGTGCCCCAGACTCGGGGACTGTTCTTTCTTTGAAGGACCGAGAGTACTTCAAGGATTAGGCTCAGCGATAGTGATTATCATTATTCTATCAATTCTCTAATTAATTGTTTTAGGTAGTTATTTGATTGAGACTTTCCATGTAATTAACTGTGATTTTCCAGACTATGATGTATTTTTCCTCTTTCCTACTTTAGATAGTTGTGGACTTGTAGTAGAGCTATGTATTTTCAGAGAATTCTTTATTTGTCTATTTTCTTTGTTATCTTAGTTACATGCTCTACGTTGTAGTTCTTGTCAGTAATATATCTGTATACAGGATGATCCAGAGGGACGAATGTGACCATATGGTTGCATTGCTGGCCGAGTCACGTCTCAAATTATTACGCTTTGGTCCCGGGGCGTGATAATGTTTTTTATTGGTATTAGAGCCAGGTTTAGGAATTATTGTCTCGTCCTGTATGCAAGTAAAAGCTAAGATTAGGCCAAGAACATAGCATGTATAGAATAGGTTCTCTGCTTTTCAAAAGACATTTTTTAACTCCTAATACCTTGATTCTCAAGGCCAAATCTTGATCTATCTCATTTTAGGTGATCACTATGGCCCCAAAACGTCGACTCCTACTCTAAGTGTCCCTAAGGGACACCAAGTCGATCAGGCTAATCTTGCAGAAGCGATTAGGGAGCTGGTAGCTCATAATCGCCAGAGGGGCGGGCAACGACAAGTTGCAAGGCCGGATAATGTGTCTGATTTTTAGAAGCTCAACCTGTAACACTTTGCTAGGACTGAAGGCAGATATGAGGCCAAAATGTGGCTGCAAACCATGGACCGCCTATTGAGAGCAGCCAAGATACCAGACGAAGACCGAGTGGATATTGTGCAACTGTAGCTTATTAATGTAGCCAGAACATGGTGGAACGCAGGGGAGGAGAAGCTGTCTAAGCCAGTTTCATGGGAGGCATTTCAGGAGAGTTTCCTAGAGGCATTTTTCCTAAAGATAGCTCGTCTTGAGATGCAGAGGTAGTTTGTTATGCTAAGACAAAGATCTGGTACTGTAGATGAGTATGCAACAGAATTTGCCAAGCTCAGCAGGTTTGCCCCGAGGATGGTATCGAATGAGGTGGATAAGGGAAAAAGGTTCATACATGGTCTAAATTTTAAGATCCAAACTCAGATTTATTGTCAGAAAGGGATTGAGACTTATGCGGATGTCCTAGAGGCAGAACGAAAAGCAAAACAACTGATCGGGATCATGAATTCAGTGAGGAGAGGGGCAACCAAGCACCCTGCAGGACAGACCTCAGGAGGTAACCAGCAGAAGCCTCAAATGGGAGGAGCACCAGCTAAGCTCCAGCAAACAAGGACCTCGAGACCAGCTCCACAACCAACCAACATGATTTTCCATTTCTGTAGGAAGCCAAGACACTTGATGAAGGACTACATGCGAGCTAACGGGTTGTGCCTAGCATGTGGGCCGGTAGATCACCAGCTCACCACTTGTCCTAGTGGGGGAGTTTCAGGAGAAACTTCAAGTAGAGCGATGGTGCTAGCATGCCAGACTAGGCAGGGTGCACAACAGGAGAGGCTATCACTTCCCACGCAACAGCAGATGTTTCAAGGACATCAGAGGGGTCAATAATTTTAAGGCCAGAGATAGTAGAAAGGTCCTCATTTCCAGCACTCATACCAGCCGTAGTATCAGCAGGGGTGCTAAGGGAAATACAGTCAGCAAGCTCAGCAGCAACAGCAGAGATATAATCAGGTTCTGTCACTTACCACTGAGCAGGTAGATGCATCTGGTGATGTAGTCACAGGTACCATTTTGGTTTATTCAGCCCCTGGGCATCATACTATTTTATATCTGCTCAGTTCATTGCACAACACACTATATCATGTGATAGTTTAGATGCAAGTTGGAATATCCATACCGGTAGCGGGGTGTTAATGTCAAGTAGGGAGTGTAAGAGATGCCCAGTAGTAGTCTGTGGTAAGGAGCTATTTGCAGACTTGTTGGTGATTGACACTTGCGGGTTTGATGTTATTTTGGGGATGGATTGACTTTACAACTTCTATGTTTTCCCTGATGAGTTGTCGGGTCTGCCACCAGATAGAGGTATAGATCAGTTCATCAACGATCTTATTTCCAGTGGTTGCACCTATTTTAAAACTACCTTACCGAATTCGATAGCAGATTTAGAGGAGTTGCGAAAGCAAGTCCAGGAGCATCTTGACAAAAAATTTATCAGGCTTAGTACTTCGCCTTGGAGAGCACCAGTAGTGTTAGTGCCAAAGCTGGATAGTGGCCGAAGGATGTATACAGGGAGTTGAATCAGGTTACTATAAAAAATAAGTACCCCATTCCCAGAATTGATGATCCTTTTGATTAGCTCGAAGAAGCTAGGGTGTTTTCTAAGCTAGACCTCAGGTTAGGCTATCATCAGCTAAAGGTGAGGAAGGAAGACATATCCAAGACTGTATTCCGCACACGGTACGGGCACTATGAGTTTTTGGTGATGCCGTTCAGAGTGACAAATGCTCCATCTAAATTTATGAGCTTGATGAACAAGGTAATTTCCCAGTATCTCAACCAGTTTGTGGTGGCATTCATCGATGACATTCTTGTATACTCCAAGACCAAGGAAGATCATGTAGAGCATCTACAGACAGTGTTGGAAATCCTGCGGAAGGAGAAGCTCTATGGAAAATTGAACAAGTGTGAGTTCTGACCATAGCAAGTGTCCTTTCTGGGGCAAGTAATTTCAGGAGCAGGTATCTCTATAGACCCAAAGAAGGTTGATGCAGTATTGAGGCTAAATCCGCCTACATCTGTGACAGAAGTACGAAGTTTCTTAGGGATAACTAGATAGTATAGGAAATTTATAAAGGATTTCGCTAAGATTGCAGGACCACTTACTAGGCTGACTCGAAAGGAGGTCAAGTTTGCGTGGACTCAGGGCTGTCAAGTAGCATTTGAGGGGTTGAAGAAGAAGTTGATGACAGTACCAGTTTTGACAATTCTGGATAAGTCCGGAGGATTTGTAGTGCACACAGATGCTTCTAGTTTAGGTTTGGATTGTGTTCTGATGCAACATGGGAAGGTAGTAGCTTATGCATCTAGGCAGCTGAAGACACATGAGAGGAACTACCCGATTCATGATCTGGAATCAGCAGCGGTTATTTTTGCATTGAAGCTATGGAGGCACTATCTTTTAGGGCAACGAGTGGAGGTGTACACAGATCATAAAAGTTTAAAGTATAACTTCACTCAAAAGGAGCTCAACATGAGGCAGCAGAGGTGGTTAGAGCTTATAACGGATTACGATATTGATTTACAATATCACCCAGGACGAGTTAATGTAGTGTTAGATCATTTGAGCAGGAAGCTTGTGGTGATGTGACTCACCAGGAGTGCTCTTAGTTGCGACCAATGTAGATGCAAGTGGTGGTCTATTTCCATTGGCTTTCGCAATTGTGGAGGTGGAGGATGAAAGTACCCTAGAGGGGGGTGAATATGATGATTCCTAATCTAATCTGATTTCAATGCCAAATTAAAAACTTTTAATTGCAATATCCTAGCAAAATGATATACAATAAGATATATAAGGATAATCAAGAGACAATAGGCGATATAAACAACAATCACAAGATATAAAGAAAAATAGTACGCCAAAGAAACAATTGCAAACACACGATATGATCACGGAGTTCGGTCAATCCTCGACCTATGTCTCCGCTCCTCACCTCGAGAAGATATCCACTATCTCTCAAATAACTACACAATAACAGTTTTTAATGATCACCGATAACTTTTACAATACACGATGTTAATCCCACAAGCCACACTCCTTTAAGAGTTGGACTACCCGTGTCATCTTCCTTAAGTGTTTAAAAATACAACCTCTCCCTAGGATTTACAACCAACCCACTCCTCTTGGAATTGACCACAGTCTCTCCCAACCACTCCTCTAAGTGTTCTTGTGTATTACGATGTGTTTAACAAATAAGTGCGAATGAAGATTTTGTTCTCTAAACAAGTGAGAACGAATTGTAAAGCTCTCTCAATGAAAACACTCTCACAACCCAAATACTAAATGTGAAATACTAAAGCTCAAGTGGGTGTATGTAATTAATGAGAAAAATAAAATCAAACTTAAATTAATCTAGCATAAATATATGAGAATCAAAATATTAATTAGCTAGAGAAAGAGTTTAGAAAACTTCTACAAAACAAAGAGATACAAAGATTTGAGGATGAATGCCTCAAAAACAAAGTTGAGATCCTTCTCTTTGTGAAACTCTTTTCACATAAACAAACACACTTTTTCTTCTCTCAAAAACCCTTAAACAAACTTGCAAAAGTCTGTTCTATATTTCCATGATTTAACAAATAAGTTTTTAAGGGCTATTTATAGCATCTCAACCAAAACAAATCAACTCAGCCAAAAACTAGTCGTTACAGAAAAAAAGCATGATCAGTCAACTGGTTGAATATATCGATCGACTGATAAACTAGTCATTACTGTAAAGAAAATAATTAGTCATGACTCGGTCGACTGAAAACCAAGACCAGTCGAGTAAAAGCACTATTCGGTCGACTGACTCTATTAGTCGGTCGATTGATCGACTGAGAAAACTAATGCTATAAAAATTGCTACTAACAAGTCGACTGAAAAGATTCATCAATCGACTGAAAAGACTATTCGGTCGACCGATCCAAGAATTCGGTCGACTGAAAAAACTGATACACAGATTCCTAAAATTTGCTGAAAAGTTGATTTTCTAAATTCAATTTAAAATAGTAAATCAATTCTAAAAATAGTAAAACTTGGAAAAATGTTTATACATATAAAAATAAACATGTTGGAAGAGAAATTTCTAAGATAGCATTTCTCATTTGTAAAAACTCACTATTTTGCAAAATTATCAACAATATGAAATCGTTAAATACGTGATTCTCATAAAATCATACCAAACAGGTTTTAAAGTACTTTTAGACAGATTCATAGACTTTTGAAAAGATGTAAAATAATATCATTAAGTCTATAATCATAAACACGTTATTTTCCTAAAAAGACGATAAATAAGAAACTAATGTGTATGTGTATATGTATATCTATTTATTTCATATTTATATGGCTAAACTTGAAAGCGATAAAACGAAATGTGTATGCGTGTGGTTTGAGCTTTAAGTATAAACACATAAAGTAAAAACCTAAAACACTATACCAAAGCTTGATTTGCATGAAGCTCGATCTTGGATGACCCTCAACTTAGTAGTAGTGATGAAACATGACATTGAATCTTTGACTTGAGTTAAGACGGCTTCATTCTAATTTCCTTCTAATCTCCAATGAATATCATCATTTAGCTTAATTCCATCCAACCTTCAACCTGGATGCATGTTGGAGGAAAATATAAATACTAGAAAACAAGATTAGGTAGGAATTGTTTGTTAATCATTAAAATCAGATTAGACAATAAGCTTATAAATATAAGACCTAATAATCTCCCCCTTTTAATGATGACAAATAATCTACACTATAAGTATAGGAAATATGCATGATACCAAATGAATACACAATTTTTAATCCTCATGCATGATACTAATAAGAAAATGAGATACTCACAATATACTTGTTTCTCCCCATTTGTCAACATCAAAATGGGGAAAACAATAAGAAGAAAGAGAGCGAAAGCTCCCCCTACATATAAGCACGGTGAGTATAAACAGATAGGGAAAAGCTCCCCCAATCAAAAAGCCACAAAGCATATATCAATGATAATAAGGCAGCTATATGTGAGCACATATATAAGAGACAACTCACACATATCACATATACATATATCATGTAGTTCTTTTCCCCCTTTCGCATTTTCAAAAAACAAAAATAAAAAGAGAGATAGAACAATATGAGATGCGAATATGAAATACAAAAAAATCTTATTACAACTCAAATTCAAAGAGACCTAAGAAAAACACACACACACACACACACACACACACACACACACACACACATATATATATATATATATATATATATATATATATATGTCATCATGAAAGGTGTTAGAAAGGTCTCAATATATAAAAATATTCTAAGTAAAGTAAAAAAATAAAAATCCATAAAAGAAAATATTTTTTTATAAATCATTTAAGTTCCATGAAAGAGAATCATGAAAATATTTATGAAAGGTCCATGAAGAAAATTCATGGAAAATCATGAAAATTCATAAATCCATGAATGCCGAATAAAAATAAAAAATTAAATGAAAGTAAAAAAGTCATACATCAGTCAACTGATGAAGGCATCGGTTGACTGGTCGTAATTCAACAACTAGGGTTTGAGTCGACTGGAAGTTTTGGATTGAAAGTTAGGATTGGGTTTGCTCATATGTATAGGAATTTGATGGCCAGGATTTTATTCAGAAGAAATTAACGAATGGGATTAAATGAAAGGGTTAAACTGGTTGATAACGGGTCGGGTTCTGAAGAAAAAAAATCTGATAACAAAAACTCAATAAGAAGAAACAACTCACTATCAGTCGACTGATTTAGTGATCGATCAACTGAGTATCAGAAATCTGCGACTGATTTGAGAAATCAGTCGACTGATGACATCAAAAATCCAAAAACACTTAAAAATAAATGAAAAAAATTAAAACACAATTTTTACACAAAATGAATATATATACCAAGTTCTCTTCTAATATAGTGAAAGTATCTTCTTTTAATGGTTTTTTTAAAAATATTCACGAATTGTTTATAAAATTTAAAATCCAAACAAATTACAATGTTTAAAAAACACGAGAATGCTAAAAATTTATTCTTTAAAATCAAACTTGTTTTGGCACCCAAACACTCTTGGTGCCGGAGAGTTTAGGGACATGACCCCTATTAATGTAATCCAAAACCCTTGGATTATGACCCTATTTGGGCACATTTAATGCACGGATCCGGTCATATCAACAATCAAGCAAATGACATATCCTATTGCAATAAGTGTAATGAAATGGATGCACTTATTTATGTTGACCATTAAATGTGCATGAGAAACATTTTTAAACAAAGTTGGCCTTTTTGAAATATTTTGCAATTTTGAAGTTTTTCGCAAATCAAAACAAAATTTTGCTAAATGACCATAAAATTCACACTTAAACACATCAACATGCTTATGATGAACAATAGGTGCATGTGTGTGTTTGTGTGGTGAAGAGACTTGATGGGATGCACAAGGAGCAATAATATTAGAATTTGTGAATTTTCGTGCATCATAGCAAAATTTAGCAAGATGACATTTAGACCGCAAATAAAGTACTTGTAAACTTTGCTATACATGTGTGCATAGTGTACATGTGGTTTGGAAGAATTAGCACGAGACTTAGCACACGTGTCCATAAGTTTTTTATGATTGTTAATTCATGTGTTTAAGGTTGAATCTAAAAAGATATATGATTTTTCATATGATTCAACTCATTATTTTGCACAGTAGCATTGGCAATAGAAGTAGAGCAAATATGATCATTGTAGGCGTCAAAAAATGCTAATAGATATCCAAACACAAAAAATCACTCAAAACTAGGAAAATCACCCAAAACTCAGTATTTCCTGTCTCGCCAGCGAGACAGTCCTTACTGTCTCGCTAACGAGACAGTCTTTTGCTGTCTCGCCAGCGAGACAGTCTTTTGCTGTCTCGCCGGTCGAGACAGTATTTGCTGTCTCGCCCAGCGAGACAGTATTTGCTGTCTCGCCCAGCGAGACAGTATTTGCTGTCTCGCCAGCGAGACAGTAAATTTGCTGTCTACAGCATTGAAATGGTCAAATAACCACCCAAATAGCTGCCCTACACGTGTCCATTAACTGCCAAGGAACGTGGGAAACAACGTGGGTGAAAATCACGTGAATAACTGCCAAAATAACGGAGTTTGAAACGTGGGGAGGCAGTTACAGTGAAAACTGCCAAAATATTCGTTTGGCGCGACAGTATTTTACTGTCTCGCTAGGCGAGACAGCAAATTTGCTGTCTCGCTGGGCGAGACAGCAAATGCTATCTCGACCAGCGAGACAGTAAAAGACTGTCGCGCCGCACTGATGTGTTATTTCGATGAGTTTTGACAGTTGCAGACCCTGAGGCTATAAATACCCCCCTAGGGTCACTTCTGACGAGGATCGAGCATTTGTTAGAGCATTCCAGAGCAGAGAGAGCAGAGATCTCAGTTCCTGGAGCGATTCCTTGACATTCAGGCTTAAACTTGTTTTCAAGAAGAACGACTATCTTACTTCGATAAGATATCGTTTCCATTTCTGACTTCGATAACGAAGAAAGAATCATAAGCCCCCCCCTCTCACGATCTGAGATTCGGTGGTCCACGAACCAAAGCGTTCCCGGCACAGGCAAAGTCCTACAAAAAGCAATAGTCGAAAAACAACTATTGTGTTATTTTCTTCAAGAGTTGTAATTTTCTTTTGTTGTGTAAAAGAGTCTTATAAAAAGGCTGTTTTCTGTGAATTTATTGTAATAAAAAAAAGAATATAATGAATTCGACAACAAGTTCAACTTTTGCTGAAAACAATCATTCTTAAATGAATTAAATTTATTTCTAATGGTTTCTACTTCTAACATGACATCATTCTTATTGTGAGATAAGCTAGCAATATCCAATTTTAATTTATCATTATTATATTTAATAATTATATATTCTTTAGCAATGTATCAAATTTGGATGCTAGCAAATCATGATCGGATTTCAATTCAACATGCTTGCTTTTTAAATTTATGAAATTATGATGTAATCTATTGTAGACATTCATTAGTCTTTCATATGCACATGCGAGTTCATCTATGGATAATTCATTTTCGGATTCGTACTAGCATACTATAGGCAATAAAAATTGTCTTTAATCCCTATCAGAGAAGTTAAGAACAAAATTGCTAAAATCTCGCCCGAAATAGCAAAAAAGGGGAAAACGCTGATATCTCTCAAACTGGAAGGAATTTGGCAAAACAAACAGGAGTAAACCAAACCTTATGGGGTCGGTTTGGTCGGCTCCATCTCATCGAGATAGTCAATTTTTATATATAATTCGTCCAATTCCGACTTACGATTTGAAAGTTATGACATGTTCTTTGTAGCATGATTCTGGAGCTCGCCTGCAAAAGAGTTTAGCTCGCCTGAATGAGGCTGGCTCGCCTGCACAGCCTCGTCTGCATAGCCTCGCCTGCATGCTTAAAATTCGCCTACACAGCCTCGCCTGCATACTAGAAATTTTCCTGCACAGCCTCGCCTTCATGCTAGAAGTTCGCCTGCATAAGGCAAGCTCGCCTGCACAAGGATAGCTCGCCTGACAGGTAGAAGCTCGCATGTATGACCCAAGCTCGCCTACAGACTCGCCTGCTCACCTACAGACTTGCCTGCTCACCTGAAAGCTTAACAGCTCGCCTGACATCCCAAGCTCGCCTGTACAGCTGCACCAAGTCAGTCACTTGAGCTTAAAACATGGGAGTGGGTACACCCACTCTCCATGATCTAAGGGATGAAGTATGGTTCTCCTCATCTCTAATGGTCACATCCCAAGATTTAAGGGATAGAGTTATGGTCCCCCTCAACCACAATCCTACAATTTGAGGGAGTAGCCATGCTTCTCTTCCACTATAAATAATCAATGATGGCTATCAAAAGAGAGGTCTTGAACTCTTGATCAAGACCGAACCTATTTGGCTTCTTGGCAATCAGTTCTCTTAAGCTCTAAGAGAATCGAGCCTGCCTCTTTGCATTGTTCTTGCACTGTAGCATCTTCTTCCAGCTTTCGGCCTTGATAGCCATTAAGCTCGGGAACTCGAACTCGATCAACACGAGCTTCTACTACGTACTGAAGCTCACCCGCAACTTTGCTCGGATCGTCTAAGGGAAGCAAACTTGGTGCGAGAACCGAGCGAGGCGTCCTATCGCTGCCAAAGTCCCCACGTTAAACAATGAGGGCATTCCCTCTGCTTCTATTGTAATCTTAATTCATTAGTTTGTAATAAGTTATTCTTATCAATACAAATGAGACCCCCGTTTTGGGAAATCAAAATTTACACCCTACACATACCTCACTAGGGAAATCGCCTAGTGACCGTGTGCATGATGATGCTCCGATGTTGTAAACAATTGACTTGAAGCGGAATCCACCTGAATGCCTTGGATTTCCTCTAAGTTGCCGTGATATGCTTCTATATATTTCCACAATGTATAAGCACTATCAAATGAAGCAAATTTGTTATAAATAGATGGATCAAAAGCTTTAAGCAAAAATTCTAACAACAACTTATTCATAGTAAACATTTTCTTATCATCTTTGCCGTACTTGAATTTCTCCAATGTGGGCACAACATAAGCATAATTAATTATTTTCCATAAATCGATATATTTATATCTAACAAATAGTTTAAATCTAAACATCCATTGAGCATAAGGGAAATTATTGAATGAAGGAGCAACATCTATAATATAGCATAAACTAGATGCACCGTGTATATCCATGATGATAATGCAAGCAAGAAAAAGTCACAAAATTAGATTAGCAAAATATAATAACAAGGATCTTTGACTCTAGGCGGTTAAGCCACAAATCAAGAGTACACTACTCTGATACCAAATGAAAGTATCCTAGAGGGGGGTGGGGGTGGGGTGAATAGGGTGATTGCTAATCTAATCTGATTTTGATATCAAATTAAAAACTTGTAACTGCAATATCCTAGCAAAATGATATACAAGGATAAGCAAGAGACAATAGGTGATATAAACAACAAGTACAAGATCTAAAGAAAAATAGTATGGCAAATAAACAATCACAAACACACGATATGATCATGGAGTTCGGTCAACCATCGACCTACGTTTCTGCTCCTTACCTCGAGGAGATCTTCACTATATCTCAAATAACTACACAATAACGGTTTTCAAATATCACCAATAACTTTTATAATACACACGATATCAATCACACAAGCCACACTCCTCTTAGTGTTGGACTACCCGTGTCACATTCCTTAAGTGTTTGGAATTATAAACCTCTTCCTAGGATTTACAACCAATCTACTCCTCTTGGAATTAACCCCGATCTCTCCCAATCACTCCTCCAAGTGTTTTTGTGTATTACAATGTATTTAACAAATAAATGCGAATGAAGATTTTGTTCTCTAAACAAGTGAGAACAATTGTAAAGCTCTCTCAATGAAAACACTCTCACAACCCAAATATACTAAATGTGAAATACTAAAGCTCAAGTGGGCATGTGTAATCAACGAGTAAAATAAAATCAAACTCAAATTAATCTAGCATAAATATATGAGAATCAAAATATTAATTATCTAGAGAAAGAGTTTAGAAAACTTCTACAAAACAAAGAGATATAGAGATTTGTGGATGAACGCCTCAAAAACGAAATTGAGATCCTTCTCTTTGTGAAACTCTTTTCACATAAACAAACACACCTTTTCTTCTCTCAAAAACTCTTAAACAAACTTGCAAAACTATGTTCTATATTTCCATGATTTAACAAACAAGTTTTTGAGGGTTATTTATAGCATCTCAACCAAAACAAATCAACTCAACCAAAAACTAGTTGTTACAGAAAAAAAGGTATGATCAGTCGACTGGTTGAATATATCGGTCGACTGATAAACTAGCCATTACTACAAAAAAAATAGACAGCCATGACTCGGTCTACTGAAAATCAAGATTAGTCGACTGAAAGCACTATTCGATCAACTGACTTTATTGGTTGGTGGACTGATCGACTGACAAAACTAATGCTGTAAAAATTACTACTGGCAAGTCGACTGAAAAATTTCATTGGTCAACTAAAAATATTGTTTGGTCGACAGATCCAAGAATTTGGTCAATTGAAAAACTGATACACAGATTCCTGAATTTTTCTAAAAAGTTAATTTTCTAAATTCGATTTAAAACAGTAAATCAACTCTAAAAATAGTAAAACTTGGAAAAATGTTTATACATATGAAAATAAACATGTTGGAAGAGAGATTTCTAAAATAATATTTCTCATTTGTGAAAACTCACTATTTTTCAAAATCATCAACAGTATGAAAACGTTAACTACGTGATTATCATGAAATTATACCAAACAAGTTTTGAAGTACTTTTAGACGGAATCATAAACTTTTGAAAAGATGTAAAATAGTATCATTAAGTCTATAATTCGAAACACGTTATTTTCCAAAAAGATGATAAATAAGAAACTAGTGTGTATGTATATAAATATATCTATTTGTTTCATATTTATATGGCTAAATTTGAAAACGATAAAACGAAACGCGTATGTGTGTGGTTTGAGCTTTAAGTATAAACACATAAAGTAAAAACTTAAAATAATATACCAAAGCTTGATTTGCATGAAGCTCGATCTTGGACGACCCTCGGATTGGTAGTAGAGATGAAACACGATATTGAATCTTTGACTTGAATTGAGACGACTTCATTCCAATTTACTTTTAATCTCCAATGAATATCATTGTTTAGCTCAATTCCATCCAACCTCTAACCTGGATGCAAGTTGGAGGAAAACACAAATACTAGAAAACAAGATTAAGAATTGTTTGTTAATTATCAAAACTAGATTAGACAATAGGCTCATAAACATGAGACCTAACAGAGGATACATCAAGTTGGAAGTTGTTTTTTCAATGTATTTACAGATTCATCTCTACTGTTTAAAGTCTTAGAATGATTACTTTTATTTCTGACCAGATGAAAGGAATTTCATGAGCCTTGCATGAGAGAATTCAAGCACCACATCATCATCGGTATTGTTTACGGCATATAAGAGATAATTTTAAGAAAAAACATGGAGAGGTCAATTTACAAAATCTATTGTGGTAAGCCGGGTATGCAGCCAACACACTAGTATATGAGTATTGTAGGGAGAAAACTAAATCCCTATCAGTTGAAGTACATAACTAGGTTGAAGAAAACTTGAAGCTGCAATATGAAGATCGGTGGCCATTTTGTAGAGATGATGGATTGCGCTATTATATGATGACAACTAATTGCTCTAAAAGTTTTAATGACGTACTCAAGGGTGCCCGTGCTACGTCAATTCAAGCATTGGTTGCAAGGATGTTTTATAGATTGAAAGCATACTTTAATAAGAGATGTGGTGATGGTGCAAATTGGATGACAAGTTACACTCCAAAAAATTAGAGTATTTTGTAGAAAAGGATTATGACCGTAAGATCATGTAGAATTAATCCATTCAACGATAATGAATGGGAGGTTAAAGATTGTGAAACTACTTACACCGTCTATCTCTATGACCAGGAGTGCAGTTGTACTTGTAATATATCACAATTATAAAAACCACCATGTGAATATATTTTAGCGGCTAGTTCCAATTAGGATGGTGGTGGCAGATTGCCTTATGATCGGTATTACTCAGCTTGGTATTCAACAAATCATTATCGAAAGGATTATAAGGAGAGTTTTCATCCTCCCGACGATAGTCGTTATTGGCATGTTTATAATGGACCATGTATATTACCACCTTAATACAAAAGACAAGCGGGACGATCTCGATCTGTGCATATTAGAAGTACCATGGGCCAAGGCTAGGAAGGAGTAATGTTGCGAATTATATGGTCAATATAATCAATTAGGCCATAATAGGTCTTGTTGTCTATCAAGAACAAGTACATAGCAATTAATTGGTAATATATTTTCTATCTCTATTTTCATTATCGTTATAGGCTTATTCATTATTATAGTCTTATTGATTCTGTAGGAACTAATAAGTTAACAACTATATGTGCATATATATACACTATGCTTTCCGGGTTGGTAAGTGATGAAGTCTTCTTTGATCAGTCACGACGCCATTTAGAGAATATACCATTTATATCGATAATTCGGTAATGACTCTTATATTTTTAATCATAAATTTTTTGAATTTATAGTCACATATTACTTGCTTATTGAGTAACTGCTAATATATATTTTTTTCATTATTATGTAGAGAGGACCAGATCTAGTTATGATTAATCATAGCCTCGAACATACACAGTGGCCACTTGAAGATCCGTGTATGATTGCTTTAGTAGCCCAAGCAGGTTTTCTCACATGCTCAAAGTTACGGTGGATGAAACTCGATTGGCTACTACTTAATGCATTGATGGATAGATGGAGGCTAGAGACTAACACTTTTTATCTACGTGTTGGCGAGATGACTATTACGCTCCAAGACGTAGTAGTGATCCTTGGTCTCCGTATTGATGGCCCTTGTGTTACGGAGACCGATAAACATGTGTGGCACCAAATTTGTGATCAGTTGTTAAGAGTATTTCGAGAGTCCTTGCCCGGGATATATTAGATTGAAGTGGCTAAAAGAAAATTTCACAAACCCCTTGCCAAAAGATGAATCCCAGGTCATGATCCAACAACATACTTGTGCATATACTTTGCACATGCTCGGGACGCTTCTTTTCCCTGATCCAAGTTAACATAAAGTACATTTGAGGTAAGACAACTTGTTATTCATATAATGCACTATATTGATCGTTTTTGCTAGATTTTTACTCATTATTCATAAAATACGACTAAATACATTTGCCATGTGATAGGTGGTTAATACTTTTTCGCGACTTCGACAGGTGTGGGACATTATCATGGTGTAGTGCTATTTTGGCATATCTGTATAGGAAAATGTCGAATGTTGCTTTTATGTAAAATAAAGAGCTCAAGGGGTGCTTGACATCATTACAAGATTAGGCATGAGAGAGATAGGTTTTGAGACCAAGATTATGCAAGACACGAGTTTTATATGGATAGATTCCACTGGGTAGCAGGTAAAAAATTTTGAATCTAATTATTTTGAATTTTAAATTTGGAATTAGTTTCTAACGTTCTATCATACACGCAGATGGAACATCACTAAAGCATATGATGAGGCCCCAGCAAGATAGTTAGATTTTTACAGAGGAGAGCTCGACCGTATGAAAATTTATTAGGTATCAAATTTTTGAATTTAAGTCAATTTAAGCTAGTTACTAATGATAATTTATATGTTGTAGTTCGAGTGGCAGCCATATGATACTTTTCTACCTCATCTACCACTGATTTGCATGGAGGGACAAGGTATATGGAGAGCTAGCGTTCTTCTCATTTGTTTTGAAATTGTGGAGATGAATGTGTTGGATCGCGTGCTTAGGCAGTTTGGTTTCGCACAACACACTAAAAAATTAGTAGAAATAATAGAAAGAAAGGCGTCCAAGGGCGAGCATCGGGTTGACTGTCCACTTGTGCATAATCAGTACATTGCTAGATGGAATGAGTGGCATTTGAGCATCATCAAGCAGATTTATCCTCCGATGGAGGAAATTGATTATATAAGATGGTATTAAGGGATTACCAGAAGATGGATAATCACTCAAACCATGCCTCCAATCGACAAAATCGAGACACATTCCCAACAAGCAAGATACGTACTAAGGGGTGTAGATGAAAGAGAATGGGTAAGTAAAATGCGTAAATTTAAATATTTTTTTAATCCATTAGCTTTTGGTTGCTTATATATATAATTATATCTTTTTACGTGAATGCAGATAGACGCTATGGATGAGATAGCGGGGCTTGCAAATGAAGGCATAGCCATTGCAAGAGGAGATTCATTACATGTATTGGTATTGTAACGGATAGTGGGGAGCGTTCGTAAAGCTCTTCATCGAACTCATGATGATCGACATAATGGTCGCGAGAAGATGGCGCATGAGGAGAGATATGTGCGCCAACGAAGACGAGGTGAATCTTGCTCGCACGATAATAAAGTTGGTCCGTCACAGCCCCACACACAACCAGAGAGCCAGCACGTACAAGCTCAAGTCGAAGGAGGACGTCGACGATCAAAGTGGTTACGAAGAGGGAGATAACAGGGGAGGGGCAGATTTTTAAGTTGCATGTGATAGTTTATTAGTTTTTTTGCTTAGACTAAATTTGTCGTATGGATAGACTTGATAGACTTGATATATTTAGATTTATTTGGACTATTTTGTCATATGGATATATATATGATGTAGCTATTGTGTTATGATGTTGTGGATTCATTAAATCTGTTTTTATCCAGTGTTTATTTCTTAAAATTTATAAGTATATAAATATTATATTGTATAACAATTATATGAAGTGGATGTTATATTTTTTTAGCCTATATAGGTTTGCCAAACAATGTATATGAAGCGATACGGCCCCGTGCATGTTTTGTGCATGTTCGTACTATACCCAGCAAATCCACGGGACTACTAGTCCCATGAATTTGCTGGCGAGAAGCTCTACATTAGGCCGACTCTCTACTTAATACACGAGACTAGTAGTCCCGTGCGTTTTGTATGGGGGAGCAACAAACCATAGTCCCATGGGTTTTCTAAGGTCACTTTAGTGGCCACTAAACATATGAGACTACTAGTCACATATGTTTCAGATATTTTTTTGGGAAAACCGACATTGGTTTTGCTAAATAATTAGTAAAACGGTCGGTTTTGCTAATTATTTAGCAAAATGGGCTCTTTTGAAAAAAAAACTCCTTTTTAAATGGAGTATTAAGCCTATTTTTCATTCCCATCTTAATCGATCTTAAATACAGTTTTAGGGTTCAAATTCTGATGGTTGAAATGTGGTTAATTTCACAAAACCCCCTCTGAACTTTGAGGGTTGTTGCATCGCACCCCGTAAAATTTGCTTATCTCACATAACCCCCAAACTATGGTGTGTCTCATAAAATTCCCCTAAAATTTATCTTATCTTACCTAGCCGCCCTACCTATAACTTGAAATAACTAAAATATCTTTTAGTGAAAATTTTTCAAACCGTGTCACTTGTTATTTACATGCAATATCCTCCCTCCCCAATATATGTTTTTCACCTCAAGGTATTATTAGTTATTTGCAAATTATAGGAAGGGGACTAGATAAGAAAAGGTAAAGTTTAGAGAGGCTTTTGCGAGACACCTCAGGTTGGTGAAATTAACCCGAAATACTCGGTTCCGATCGGAGTCGGGTTATCAATAGAAGGTTTTGGATAAACCGGATCCGTTTCCGAGTTTCAGGATTTCAACTGCGAATCCACCCCGCTTCGCCTATCCTCACCCCCTCTATGTAATCTCTCTCTCTCCTCTCTCCGACATCGAGATCTTTTCCTCGATCAAATTCTTCATTGGCTGCTCAAGGAGAAGGATCTTCTTCAGATCCGTGAGTTCTATTTCCTATTATCCCCTCTAAAATTAGATTTTTATGACGGGACTTTGATCTGATTATTCTTGTTTTATTTGCAGTAAGATTTCGAAGAAGGACTTCAGTACTGCCATCCTCGAGAGAAAGAAAGCTCCGAATCAATTGGTCGTCGATGAAGCGGTCAGTGATGATAATTCGGTGGTTTCGATGCATCCTGATACAATGGAGAAGCTTCAGCTGTTTCGAGGGGATACGGTTCTCTTGAAGGTAGCGAATACTGTTTTAGTTTAGGGTTTGCTGATGGGCTTGGAGGAAGTTAGGGGTTTTTTTAATTAAGTTTTTCTTGGATTATGTCAGAATTAGGGTTTCGAATTTTGGGAGTGAGATAATTACGTCGTGTTTGGTACGGAATTTAATGTTACTAAGTGTAGGAATGGAACGCTCATTCGCATTCTCACTTTTGGATAAGATTATAGAATGAAGCGGGAATGACAATCTTTTTTTATTTTCGTGGACAACACATTATTTCAACATTTTTATTCCCACTTAAGGACCTGTTTGGTTGATTTCCTAAAATCAAAGAAAAAATAGAATAAGGAAACCAATAAAAATTAACTTCCATCTATTTCCTTTAAAAAAGTCATGAAATGGGTTTTTTTAAAAATGAGCCACATCATCCAATAATATGGTGATAACTCATCTCATCTCATCACTTTTCTTAGTTTTAAGAAGTGAACCAAATACAATTTCTTGTTTTTTTAGCCATCCAAACAGCACCTAAGTGAAAATACCTTTTCCGTACCATCTCATCAGGACTGTTCATTTCCACATTACGTGGGAATCAATGAAGTGGGAACGTGCATTGTAGCTTCTAAAAAGGCGTCATTTTGGTAGGCTTGAATGACATTCCATTCCCACCTATTCCCGCATACCGAACGAGGCGTTGGGATAAATTGCACTATACTTTCGACAAACGTTTGTTAGAAAGAATAAAAGATATCTGTTTTAAGGGGATCTACAAATTGACAACCTAAAATTTCGATCTATGTGGTTTAGAGAACATGATGAACTCCATGTGAGATTAGTGATTCGATAGGTGTCGTTATGATTTTCCTCAAAAAGTTGAGTAATTTTAGGATAAGAGGGTGTTAAAATAGGTGCTAGGGTTGTATTACTAAGCCTTGTCTATTTGGGATTTATATCCTTGATGAAATTCATAATCTGTGTATTATATCTCAATGCAATGTGAGCTTAACGATTTAGTATCAATATAATGCATGTAATTGCACTCACTTTATAGTTTCTACAATTATAGCTTACACGAGTAGGATGAGTTAAGAAATTTGTTAATTGTCCCGGCTGCTTTGTTTCTTTAGGTTTTCATTTGATCGTGTTTATCTTCTGTTACATGTTTAGGGTAAGAGGAAGGGGATACCATATGCATTGCACTTGCCGATGAAACATGTGAAGAACCCAAGATTAGGATGAACAAAGTGGTGAGATCAAACCTGCGGGTGAGGCTTGGGGATGTGGTCTCTGTCCATCAATGCTAGGACGTTAAGTATGTGAAGCGATTACATATTTTGCCAATTGATGATACTGTTGAAGGTGTCACTGGGAACCTATTTGATGCATATTTGAAGCGTAAGTTTCTAATATTCGAATATACTCTTTTAGAGTATATTTCCCTTTTTCTTGTTTAGTGTCTGTGATTGATGCTGTTGATGATAAGCTAACAGTCTCCCTTGAGATGAATGCTTCTATGATCACTAGTGTAACACCTTGCTTGTCATTGCATTATATTATTATGTTTAGTGCTTTTACTCACAAGTCACAACCTGCAAGATATGCCAATGATGTGCAATGATGATTTGTCAATGATTTTTTACTTACTGTTAAAACAATTTTTTTTGTAATTGGATTCATTTGTTTGTTAATGTTTTCCACATTTACTTTTTTGAGGCCTATCATTTTGGTGTGGGTAAGGGGGTTGACTATTCGAGTTGTAATTGGATTATTAGGAATAATCAACAATAATCATGCTTGACGTATTAGTATGACACTTATTCTTGTTTCCTATTTTTTATGTGTTCTTTTTGTTGATTCTCCAAGGGAAGGATACCTACATGTGAGAGTTAGGGCCAGACTGTTTATGATTCTAGATACAAGAGCTGTCATTTTAGGATATAAACGAGCAAATTTGACCAGCGCGATGCGGCAACATCACTTTATTTTTTTTTACAATAAATCATGGTTTATGTGTTTGATTTAAAAATACATTGGACACCTAATTCTTTAGAGAAGAAAATAGCAAATTACACTAGGCTATAGCAACTTACACCGTATCTAAACTGCTAAATATGAAGAGAATTAAACTTTAATATGATTAACTAGTTAAGATCTAAGAGTGGTTTTGGAAGCGAGCGGGTTTAAAAATAATGCAGGGTTGGTTTATCGACATATCACTCTTTTTTGAAGCGAGTGAGTTTAAAAATAAGTTTGAATAAAACCTTGAGTTTGAAGGCAAAAAATCAATCTACAATTTGTGATGATGCACTATTTATATGGGAAAAGCCACTAAAATAATAGTTTAAATATTTTATATAAAAGTACACCACATACTTAATCACTTAGAACAAAAATATAGCAAGTTACAATATTTTATCAACTTACACCGCATATGAAATCCCTAAAATTAAATGTGGGTTTTTTGAAAAAAAATTGGAGTGTTTTAAGTTTAGTAGTGATATTGGAAATGGGTGGGTTTAAAAATAAATGAGGGCAATTTTTTTGGTTTGTATGCAAAAAAGTTCTATTTGGAAGTAGGCGGGTTTAAAGTTAAATGGGGACAAAATTTTGGGTGTATTGGCAAAATACTCCTTGGAAATAGGTGGGCTCAAAGATTATAGTTGGTCTATAATTAATTATATGAGGTGTTTTAAGTCTAGTAGTGGTTTTAGAAGTAGATAGTCAAAAAAGGGATAAAACTTTGGATTTGATGATAAAAACTCCTTTTTAGTAGTGGTTAGGCATAAAAATAATTAGAGAGAAAACAATGGGTTTAGAGGTAGTAGACTTTTTAGAAATGGTCAGGTTCAAAAATAATTTGGGGGCGACCTTTGGGTTTCTAGAAAAAAATTTCTAGTATAACTTTGAAAGTTTGTGGGTTAAATTTAATGGGGATAAAGCTTTGTGTTTATAGACAAAAAAATCCAACTTTGGAAGTGGGTGAGTTTAAAAATTAATTTAGTTAAAACTTTGGGTTTGGGTAAAAAAAAGACAATACGTTGGGCACTAAGCGAAGTGAACCCCATACCTTTAATTTGTAGCCTATTTATTTCACCACTAGGACATTTTGACTTCTAGTTGCTTTGCCCAACTTAATACACACACAAACGGAATTGAACCGCGTGATGCCGCAGTATCGTGGTGAAAATGCCAAAACATGTAAGTATTTGAATTTAAAATACACTACATAGCTAACAACTTTACAACAAAAATATAATGACTTACACCGTATATCAAATGCTGAAATACTAATTGGATTTAAAAATAATTTGGTTGAATATTTTGTTTTAAAAATAATTTTAGAACTTTAGGTTTATAGGCTAATATCATCAGTTTGTGATGTCGTGAGAATGACGTGAAAAAATCCAAAAGAATGGTTTAAGCATTTAATTTAAGATTATAGTGTATGCCTAACAACTTAAATAAGATATAACGAGTCAAAATAAAATATAACAACTTATACTACATGCCAAAATGCTGAAATACAAAATGGATTTATGTTGATTTGAGTTTATGGGAAAATTGCCGATGCTACAAACTTTAATGTGAAAATAAAGTTAAAGCGTCTCATTTAAAAGTACAATGTACACCTAATAACTTACAACAAAAAATAGCAAGCTACAACAAAATATAAAAAACTTATATCATATACTAAAATACTTAAATACAAAGTTTAAAAATAATTCAGTATAGAATCTTTTTCTTTGAAGTAGAAAGTGCATATTACATAGGATGTGCATCAATTATGAGCCCAGAAGACTCAATATTATTTCACCAGAAAGTCTTACGCAAAAACTCCGCATAAAATCTCATAACAACTAAATTAAATAAGTCCAAAACATATTATACTTGACCACGTTAAGACAAATTACAACATGTACAAGCATATTATACTTGACTAAGTTAAATAAGTTACTTGTTGTCCATCCAAATTGTCGAATTAACTTCCGCCCACAATGTTGCAACACCCTTTATTTGCATAGCAGTTATGCATCTATCTTGAGGTAAAGTTTTAATTAAGTAATTGCAGGTATGAACCAAATGATGGCGCTAATGTTTTAAAAAGCCTCTGGCTAGCCCGCTTAGGCGTACGCCTAAGTCTAGGCAGTACTTTGGCCGCCTACCTAGCGTCTAGCGCTTAGGCAGTGCCCACCTAGATTTTGTGAGTACCTAGAGGAGCGTGGTTTGCCTACATGGACTGTATTTTTAGGCATTGATCGTGATTACCTCCATTGTAGTCTCCACATCCTCCGATCTCCTCCAACTATGAACACATCTGCCTCTCCCAACCATTCTCAACCTTCAGCAAAACTTTCTCCACCACCACTTAAGAAATCTACATCGGTGTCAATCCAGCACCTAAGCTTTCCATAACATTATCATTGACTATTAGCAATTGTAACTAAAAATTAAAAAATAGGAAAACGTCTAGGCACCTAGGCTCTATGCGTTGGGTCTAACGTCTAGGCTCTATGCGTCGGGTCCAACGTCTAGACTGCCTCGTGCTTTCTGTAACCTGGGATAGCACCTAAATGGGCTAATCAAGCCAATTTATCAAATCAAAAGAATCTTTTATTCTTTAATCAAATGAAAATAATAGAATAAAACGAGCAAAAATGACCCGCGCGATTCTACGGCATTAGTTTGAACCTTAATTTGAAAATATATCATGCAATTAAGTAGTTAGGAAAAGTATAGCAGATTACACCAGAATATAGCGACATACACCACATGTCAAACTGCTAAATTATGAAGTGAGTTTAAAATTAATTTGATTTAATATTTTAGGTCTAAGGTGATTGTGGAAGTGGATGAGTTTAAAACTAAACAAGTGCAATGTGGTTTATAGACAAAAAAAATTCTTTTAGAAGTGAGTGAGTTTAAAACTAAATGGGGATAAAACATTGATTTTATGAGGAAAAAAATCCAATAAATTGCAATGACACGATATTAATATGAAAAAAATCAACAAAATAATTGTTTAAGCCATAGTTACATGGCTTGCAGTACGCAGAGAGTCGTCGTATGAATTCGGGTATGCAATTCAAGATTTTGAAAATTTGGGTTCGACAGGGGTAGTTTACTTCGATATGCAAGTTCGATATAGGAGAATGTAATTTTTTTGGGTATGCTTATCATTTTTCAAAATGTAGAAAATTAGAAACTAAAAAGGGAAAAATATGTTCAGCCCCCAAAAGCAGAAACTTCATGTGACCAACCCCCTTGTATTTTTCCCCATGTGGATAAGCCCCAAACAGTAATGTTAAATGTGTCAAGGCCCCAACACGTTAGCAGTATACAAAATAGAGATTGTATTTTAAAAAAAAACCCAAATTGCCCTTCTCCTTCTTCCCGAGACATAGCCCAAAAGCATAGAAAGTCAC
>BQKN01000042.1:1025149-1042080 GCA_022839385.1 Asparagus kiusianus
GAGCAATAGTCTGAAGACACTATCGTTAGGAGAAGATTTAGAATTGAGCTCTAAACTTATCTATTATCTCATCAAGCAACAAAATAACGGAAGAATGTTGCTTCAGAGAGAGAGGGGAGAGAGAGAGAGAAGAGAGAAGAGATGAGGGAGACGAGGGGGGAGAGAGAGAACACAAGATTGAAGCATAACCCTAAAAACAACACAAGATTGAAGCATAACGCTAAAACAAATTCTAGAGAGAGAGTGCTCATATAAAGTAGATAAGGTCTGGTTAGATTTGAAAAGAATGGGTTATTATGCAAAGTATCGTCCCACTAATAAAGCAGAAGAGGCGTCTAGAAGGACCATTATTCCAAAAAATTAGTGCAAGCTGTTTGTATTCATTATGCCAAAATAAAGTGGTACTCACGGGTCTCGGACCTTCACTCTTCAAGAGAGGTGCCAATTAGTAAAACTAACTGCGTTTTAAGGCATGTGTGATTATTTTGTAAATATTACATACTAAATCATTGGAGATGAACTGTAGCTATGTATTGTTCATCTGCAGTAACTTTAGAGAGAGTGTGTAGATCCAATGTATATCTGATTTATCATGTTATTGGATGACATTTTACATAGTTGATATGGATTATCTCTCCCTTTTCGTCAAGGCAAGTCTCATTTAAGAAATAAGGGCAGATATCTAAGTATAATTGATTTCTTTTAATGATTTGAATTCATCTAATAACATATAGCATGTTTATCATACTCTTACATGATTATTTTTTGTAACTTAGGCGTGCAAACGATCCGGATTTAAAAGATCCACATTATATTTGTTACAAATTCGGATATGGTTACTAAAATTTGCAACCGGTTGGTCACAAATACGAATGTAATTATAATTTTGGTTTGGATGCTTATACAAGTATAGGTAAAAATTTGAATAAGGATGCACATATCCAAGCTTTAAGTAGTACTGTAAAAATATGGGACATGTTTAGTTTTGGTTTTGACTAGTAATGTGGTCCCTATTGTTCTTAGTCAATTATTTTTAACTCTTCTCCCAAACTTGAAAGCCCCTTAGGCTCCATGTGAAAATCACAATCCCCTCCAGACATATGAGTTTGCATATTGAAGGTGATGACAGGACGATCCAAGCATAGTTACATAGTTCACATTACGTAGTGGGTCGTCGTACGAATTCGGGTACGCAATTCGAGACATGAAATTTTGGATTCAATAGAGGGTAGCTTGCTTTGACACGCAAGTTCGATATAGGATATGATGTAATTTTTTTAGGTACGCTTATCATTTTGCAAGCGTATAGTAGAAAATTAGAAACTAGAAAATTAATTTTGCATTTTAATATTTTTTTATATAAATACTTTAATATTTTATTTTTATAGTTTCTAAATACATAAAACTTAAAATATTAAATATTAGATAGCCTCTTAATTATTTTTTATTTGGCAACTTTCTTCTCTTTTTTAAGCATCAAGTGCATCTTCTGCTAATTCCGACTCCAAACAATTTCATCTAAACTCCTTCAACTTACTTGAAGAGTCCTCCAAATTATCATTATTGGGATTCATATCCCATCCTTTATATGGACTGACTTTGTAATTCTCACAAAATGGTGATAGGAGGCGAATGTTTGAATGGATGAATACTAACTTATTCACCCTTCCACTATTTAATCTATTCCTTTTCATAGTGTATGTAGGAACAAGTACTCCAATTTCTCTCAGTTGAAGAGCTACTAATAGGCCGAGACAAAATCTTCTTAGCAACATTAGTTAAAGAAATAGTAATTTAGAATTAGTTATTAACTTTGGATAACTTCCACTTACTGAAAGAATACTTTTAATAATAATATCAATCTATAATAAACCAAGCGCATGTGCATGAAAATAGACTCGTAAATCAACTTTGGTCCCCTCATACATAGTAAGCGGTATGCTAATTTTGGGGAACCAATTTCTGTATCGAAGGGAATCAGTTCGTAAATGTACCGGGAATCGATTCGCATGAACTGTTCGATAATTCAAAGGGGGGTCCAAGGAATCACGTAACTATAGATCCAAGTATAGTTGCATGGAACCCGATTCGTTCCGGTTCACAGGACGGGCGCGGGAGCATGGTATGTCGCTCATTAGAAATTGGGTACGAGGTGGGTAGGCTTAAACGGTATGCTAGGGTACGTTTTACGCTTTAGGTTCAGTTCTTAAATGTTGGCATTAGAGGTTTTGGAAGAGTCAAAAATTTAAGAAATATGCTAGTTTATATCATTAATGATAAAAAACCTTGAGAATCATGTTGCAATAAGGTATGCATGCTTTATTTGCTTAATTTCTCTCATTTTTTTATTCTCCCAAAAAGACTATTTAAACATAAAATTAACTGGTTTGAATTCTAAATCGGATCGCTGGAGTTGGTTAATTGGATCTTGTTCTGCACGAATCTGAGATGACTGGACCTGGGTCGTGGTTCGCTATAGCGTCCTAAGTTTGTGATTTCTATATTCTAACCTCCTCCTAAGAAGATAAAATCGGTAATAGAGGCTTGGGTCTGGCAAAGATAATAACGTAGAGGATGTTGATATGGGAGGAAGATGTAATTGTTGGGACAAGTTGGGGCTAAGTGGGATAATTATTGATATGAGATATTTTGAGTGGTGTAAAGTGGGACAATTTAGGATAATGAGACAATTTAAAGTTTTGATTTGACAATTCATGTAGGATAATTGATGATGTGACACCTTATTAAAATACAATATTTATCTATCAATTAAGTCTAAATTAATTTATCTAATTGGTTTAGCATATTATTTGGTATGTTATTATAATGTAATACATTATTTTACTTTATACTAAACTATAATATATTATATTATAATTACTAATTAATATAACTATATTTAATGTTATTAATTAATTTAATATAATATATAATAATAATATGATATATTATATAATAATTGATATAATACACAAACAATATATTTGATATAATATTTTAATAATATAATATTTAATCAAATATTATATATTTTGTTTAATTCAATATAAAATTATTTAAAATATTAAATTGTTATTAAAAATATAATATTTTATTTTATTTTATGATAATTACTATAATTTAAATAGAATAATTGATGACATGGCTCCTTATTAAAATATAATATTTATAAAATAATCATATTATACTATTAATATGTTCAATATTATTAATTAAAAAATATTGTTAAATAATATAATATATTATTAAATAATATATTATATTATATTAATTTTATTTATATTTTCATGCTTTAATATATAGTAATTTATTATAATTTTTAGTGTAGTAATAAAATATTATTAAATATTATAACTACCATAATATTGACAATATATTTAAGACTATTAATTAATATAATAAAGTATAATAGAAAATAGTAATTTATTAATAATAAAGTATATAATAATATAATTAATATATTATTATATTAAATATATAAACACTATATTATAATACGATATTTTATATCATAAAAATACTACAATTTTTATTCTAATTAATAAAATATATACTAAATAATACAAAGTAATTTTATAATAATATAATACTAATATAATAATATGATACTAATATTATAATATATGAAATATTATTAACCACTATGTAATAATGATATATAATAACGTTATATTAGATAATATTATATAATATTTTATTATCTTACGTTATAATATAATTTTATAATATAATATAATTAAGATAAATTATATATTATAGTACAATTAACATATATTAGATATTTAATAAATTGGTGCTTCAAAATTATCCCACTTTCCTCATGATTGTCCCACAGTTAAGAATGAGGTAATTTTTGGAGGTTGGGACAAAAAGTTTGTATAGAAGTGAGATAATTTTAGGAAAGATGGGGGTAATTGTCCCAATCTCATTGCCACAATGAATAACACCTTAAAGTGAAATTCCAATCCCATTGTCCCAATGAATAACACCATAAAGTAAAGTCCCAAAAATTATCCCACTTACCCTAAAATTACACCAACCAATAACCCCCTTAAATGCTGGAATTAGAGGTTTTGGAAGAGTCAAAAATTTAAGAAATATGCTAGTTTATGTCATTAATAGTCAAAAACCTTGATAATCATGTTGCAATAAGGTATGCATGTTTTATTTGCTTAATTTCTCTCATTTTTTTATTCTTCCAAAAAGACTATTTAAACATAAAATTAACTGGTTTGAATTCTAAATCGGGTAGCTGGAGTTGGTTAATTGGATCTTGTTCTGCGTGAATCTGGGATGACTGAACCTGGGTCGTGGTTCGCTATAGCATCCCAAGCTTGCGATTTCTATATTCCAACCTCCTCCTAAGAAGACGAAATTGGTAATAGAGGCTTGGGTCTGGCAATGACAACAACGTGGAGGATGTTGATATGGGAGGAAGATGTGATGGTTGGTGGGTTGGCTTTTGAGTCAGGGTGTTGATTTGAGAAGGAAATTGAGAGGGGAGGAGATGAAAGGGTTCTGTTAACTTGCCTTGAATGATTCTTTAATTGATTAGAGGTAATTTGGATTTTCTTTCTAAAACATTCAATTTAATTTGCTAAGATCTTACTTTATTTCTTAAAGAAGAATTCAAAGTGTGCCTATTGTTTTCTTGTCTAAAGATTGATCGAGCTTTATAACGCTTATTAGCAGCTTATCTGAAATTATTTCCTTGTTATATTTTGTATATTAAAAAAAGGCTAATTAGCATATAGCTGTTTAATACTTTGCAGAGTTATAGGGGTAATAGGTTTGGAGAGGGTAAGAGCATGAGATGCGTGCATGAGGGTGAAAAAGGAAGAAACTGAGGGAGAAGGGGTTATTTGATTTTACATTTATGTCTCTTTTATAATGAAAAATTGTTTGGTAATAATATATTACAATTTTCAAGTTATGCTTTTATCTATTTTGCGAAATACAGAAGTTAACATACATATTTTGTTCGTAGTTGATTCATCTCCCTTGTGCAAACAATGGAATCATATCTGCATTTGTATCCTTACCCTGTTTTTCTAATATCTAATATGCTTACTTTCGATTATCGAGGATACGAATATAAGCCTTTTTCACCAAAGCAAAACTATATTTGTATCCATATCTGTCATTGATAAGAGGATATGGATATCATAAATGCCATTTTGTTCCATAGCTTGATCCATTTTCTCCATAGTGCAACTAGTATGGATCTATGTTTTACTGTCACCTGTGTATGTCATTTCTCTCATCAAGGCTTGGTCTTGTTTATTTATTGAATTATGTTCCAGTGCTATCAATGGACAATGCACAATACGGGTCGCAAAGTCCCTTTTACGCGCACATGCATAGGGAGCAATGCAATGCACGCGCCCGAATCAAGTGAGGCACACAGGCACACCACACACAATTTTTCAAGATAGATAATCAATCATGATATAACATGCATGGAATCTCCACACAAAAATATGTCATGATAAATAATATCTACTATCAAATAACAAAATAAGGTCTTGATTCATAATGCTGGCACACTCAATATAGTAGTAAAGCTCTCAATTTTCGAAATCAAAAGTCAAATCAAGACTAATATCAAATCAATTAGTGAATGACGAGTTAAGGTTCCTCAATTGGACTAGTAAAATGGCCTAATGGGTTTAGTTTTCTTCCTGGGATATGGATTATCGAGTATAAAGACTTGACTGAAATGTTACAAAACAAAAATATATGAGGTAATGCCCTTCATGCCCCTTGTGTGAAGCACATGCTCTGTGCTAAGCCCCCTCGTAGGGCTCTTGCGAGGCACAAAAAAGGCGCTACCGCATTAGACGCCGGGGGTGGGGGGTGGGGTTGGGGGGGGGGGCTTCGCCATTGCCCTGTATCGCAATGCGCAATGAAGCACACACCTTTGATGACACTGTTATGTTCATATAAAAATAGTCATTTTGTCCCCTCCAGACCTAAAAACTGCTTCATGATTTGTTCATGATTTTGCAGCTTATTTCATTGGGGCATAGCGTCCTTTAAGGAAGGGTGACCTTTTCCTCGTCAGGGGAGGTATGAGGAGTGTAGAGTTTAAGGTCATTGAAACTGATCCACCTGAGTACTGTGTGGTGGCTCCTCACACAGATTTTTTTGCGAGGGGGAACACGTGAAGAGGGAGGATGAAGATAGACTGGATGAAGTCGGCTATGATGATGTCGGTGGAGTGCATAGGAAAATGGCACAGATTAGGGAGTCAGTAGAGCTTCCTCTAAGACATCCTCAACTATTTAAGTCTATTGGTGTGAAACCTCTTAAGGGCATCCTTCTTTATGGGCCTACCGGTTCTGGAAAGACACTGATAGCCAGAGCAGTTGCAAATGAAACAGGTGCATTTTTCTTTTGTATCAATGGTTCAGAAATCATGTCGAAATTGGCTGGAGAGAGTGAGAGCAATCTGAGGAAGGCCTTTGAAGAGGCAGAAAAAATGCGCCATCCATTATCTTCATCGATGAGATTGACTCAATTGCTCCAAAGAGAGAGAAGACTAATGGAAAAGTCGAGAGGCATATTGTTTTCACAGCTTTTAACTTTGATGGACGGCTTAAAGTCGCGTGCCCATGTAATGGAGCTACAAACAGGCCCAACAGCATTGATCCTGCTCTTAGAAGATTTGGAAGGTTTGACAGGGAAATTGACATAGGAGTGCCAGATGAAGTTGGGCGTCTTGAGATGCTCCGTATTCATACCAAGAACATGAAACTCTCTGAAGATGTAAGCGATTTCGGACTTGCAAATGTTTCCTCTCTTTAAAACTCAATTAATTTTGAAGTTCATTTGGTTATTCAAGTGTTTCTAATTTTGTGCTCATGTGAACTCTATTTATGTCATGCAGGTCAATTTGGAAAGAATTTCCAACGAAACTCATGGTTATGTGGGTGCTGATCTCGCCGCCCTTTGCACAGAGGCTGCTCTTCCGTGTATCAGGGAAAAAAGGGATGTCATTGATTTAGAAGATGATTCTATAGATGCGGAAATACTCAACTCCATGGCTGTTACAGATGAACACTTCAAGACTGCTCTTGGGACCAGCACCATCTGCACTACGGGAAACAGTAAGTGACATGCTAACTGACTCGAGTTTTTTGTCTGCAAACTTGGCTGAAAGAAAAATATATCAAATTTCTGAGGTTTCTTTGCTGGTCAGGTTGTTGAAGTGCCCAACGTCAGCTGGGATGATATTGGTGGGCTGGACAATGTCAAGAGGGAACTCCAGGAGGTATGTTTTAGGTTTGATAGAAATTGAACTTTTTTATTGATGTTTTAACTAACTTATCTCACTCATTTTTCTTGTAGACTGTTCAATATCCGGTCGAGCATCCTGAAAAGTTTGAGAAGTTTGGGATGTCTCCATCGGAAGGAGTTTTGTTCTATGGTCCTCCTGGTTGTGGGAAGATTTTGTTAGCCAAAGCCATTGCCAAGGAGTGCCAGGCAAATTTTATCAGCATCAAGGGTCCTGAATTGTTTACAATGTGGTTTGGAGAAAGTGAAGCAAATGTACATGAGATCTCTGATAAGGCTCGGGGGTCTGCCCCTTGTGTGCTTTTCTTTGAGGAGCTAGACTCAATTGCTACTCAGGTTTGTCTTTCAACTTATTTAAGGTTTTGGCTTCTATTTTTCAAGTTTTGATATTCTTTAATGCTGATTGAGTTCATAATAACATTTTTTGCAGAGAGGGAGCAGCGTTGGTGATGCAGGAGGTGCTGCAGATAGGGTCCTCAATCAGCTCTTGACAGAGATGGACGGCATGTCTGCAAAGAAAACTGTCTTTATAATTGGTGCCACCAACAGACCTGACATTATAGATCCAGCTTTGCTTTTGTCCTGGACATCTCGATCAGTTAATTTATATTCCTCTGCCAGATGAGGCATCTTGTTTGAGAAAGTCCCTGGTTTCAAAGGATGTTGATGTGAAACAATGTGCACGCGGGTATGAAGAACAGTGACAACAATGCTTCACCAGCACGCGGGTATGAAGAACAGTGACAACAATGCTTCACCAAATCAGCGATTGATCTAGGTATGAAACTCATGAAGAAAGTGAAGCTCTAGATGGTTTTAAACAAAATTGCAGTGTACTAAGTTTACGGCCTTGTAAATTATTCAGAAAATAAATGTAATGATTCGTTATTGTAATAAAAGTTCAACTTGTAATATTTAGATCAGCAGATATACGCGGCAAACAGAATCATTCGCTCACTAATCAAGTAGAATACAACACAATCACAATTGATATTAAAATTGATAATAACATGCACACGATAGCAGTTCTGAAAACACTGGGTTGAAAGAAAACGAAACATTCGTCGGTTTGAACAGGCTCAACGTGAGGGACCTCTGGAGGTGGTGCGACGACGTCAAATTGGATGACTACGCGGCGACGGCGTCGAACTGGGCTATCAAGTGGTGACGGGTGAACGAGTGAACTGGCGACGACAACGGCGGAGAACTGAGCGACAATGACGGTAGCGAACAGTTCGTTACCGTTGTCATCGCTCAGCTCGCTATCGTCGTCGTTGTTCAGTTCTCCGCCGTTGTCGTCGCCAGTTCACTCGTTGACCCGTCACCACTTGATAGCCCAGTTCGACGCCGTCGTTGCGTCGTCATCCAATTCGACGTCGTCGCACCACTTCCAGAGGTTTCTCACGTTGAGCCTGTTCAGACCGACGAAGTTTTTGTTTTTGTTTTCGACCCAGTATTTTCGGAACTGCTATCGTGTGCATGTTATTATCAATTTTAATATCAATTGTGATTGTGCTGTATCCTGCTTGATTAGTGAGCGAGTGATTCTGTTTGTCGTGTATGTCTGCTGATCTAAATATTACAAGTTGAATTTTTATTACAATAATGAATCATTACATTTATTTTCTGAATAATTTACAAGGCCGTAAACTCAGTACACTGCAATTTTTTTTAAAACCATCTAGAGCTTCACTTTCTTCATGAGTTTCCTACCTAGATCGATCGCTGATTTGGTGAAGCATTGTTGTCGCTGTTCGTCATACCTGCATGCACATTATTTCACATCAGATGTTGACCTTAGGGCTCTTGCGAAGTATACTCGAGGCTTCCGTGGTGCTGATATTACAGAAATCTGCCAGCGTGCTTGCAAATATGCCATCAGAGAGAACATTGAGAAGGTAGGCTTACTAATTCTGGGGCGTCTGTTTTATACAGTGCAAGACTTCACCATCATATTTAGCTAACAGATATGGATTTAAGCTTTCATTTATTTGTGATTTGTCCATTACTGGTTTTCTCTTTTACCAGCTCAAGTTTCAGATGGTAGAATCCATTATCATAATATCTAGCTCAGTGCAACAACAAGAATGACATCCTTTGTCCCTAATTTGTGGGATTGGTTAACATGAATCCTATACTTCCATTCAGTTCTGTTAGTGGCCCAGGAATTGGCTAACGTGAATCCTATTTTTGTAGGTCTACCTCTAGGTCTTCTTGTTCTATTAATTATTATCTTGTCACCTCTCCTGACGTGTGTTTTGTGTCCTCTGTTGCACATCTCCTCTGTTGCACATGATGGAATTATGACGATCAAATCTCACTCATAATATGTAACCCAGTGGAGACTATTACTCTAGCACCATTACTCCACCTGGAGAAAGTTAGTTAGATTTTCTAATTGTCTGAAGACTAGTGTTCTGCTTCTTAAGATCTTAAGCTTTTTTTTTCTTCTGAATCAGCATGATTGGCTGGATAATTGTGTCTAGTTTTCTTCCCTTTTCCTTTCCTTTTGGTGTCTGTTTTCATCTTTTCGTTAGCCTTTAAATTTGTGTGTTTCTGAATTAAAAAAAATGAAGATCAAATATGTTTACTTCTAGATCATGGATTATCTGTTTTTCCAATCAGAGGGGGGAAGAATTTTCTCATCTTGTTTTTTCAGTATTCTGTGGAACTGGCAGTTGAGTTCTCATTTGAGACCGTATAGCAACTCTTTAATGTTGAAGGACCTTACTGGTTGCCTTAGAATAAAATATATACCATGGAAAAGTTGACCAGCTTATACATTGATGAGATCGTGAAGCTCCATGGGATTCCCATATCCATTGTATCAGATCGAGACCCTCGTTTCACCTCAAGATTTTGGAAGAGTCTACATCGAGCTTTAGGGACTGGATTGAAGTTCAGCATTTCAGCACATCCTCATACTGATGGACAATCCGAGAGAATGATACAGACTCTGGAGGACACGCTGAGAGGTTGCACCTTAGATTTTAGAGGCAATTGGGCTACGCACTTACCGCTAGTAGAGTTCGCCTACAACAATAGCTTGACATCTTATGAAGCCTTATATGGGAGGCGATGCAGATCCCCTATATGTTGGGAAGAGACCGATGATCGTTGATTACTCGGACCAGACGTAATCCAAGAGACGTCTGAGAAGATCCAAACCATTCGGCAACATATGCAGACGACACAAAGTAGGCAAAAGAGCTATGCAAGTCGACGATGCGAGGGCCTAGAATTCTAGGTTGGTGATCATGTGTTTCTGAAGGCTACACCAAGGTAAGGAATATCAAGAGGTGGTAAGAAATGCAAACTCCGTCCAAGATACCTCAGACCATTCGAAATCTTGGAGAAGATCGGACCTGTGGCTTACCGGCTAGCCTTGCTCCCAGAATTGGAGAAGATTCATAATGTGTTCAACTTATCGAACCTGAAGAAGTACGTACCAGACCCAGGACACATCATTTCGCACCAAGCCTTCCCCCTGCGAGAGGATCTATCTTATGAAGAATGACCGATTCGAGTGCTAGGCTTTAAGGAGAAGTAGCTAAGAGACAAGTCCATATCACTAGTTAAGTGTTATGGAACAATCGAGGCATTGAGGAGGCAACATGGGAACTAGAATCTAAGATGGGAAGAGTATATCCACATTTATTTTGAGGGTATGTAAAAATTTCGGGGACGAAATTTTCTTAAGGAAGGAAGTATGTAACATTATCTTTTTCCTTCCGATGATTGTTACCGATATCGATCTATAAATTAGTAAATTCATTTCTTTTTATATTTTATATCCCATATAATCTTTTAGCATGAGGATTTTATCTTAGTTAATTTTTATATTATGATCTAGTTAACGAAGTTATAGCATGCATTCAAACTTAGTATGTAAACCTAAACAAATCATGCTTTAAACTTTAATTAGAGATACCCCATTTGTTAAATACCTAATTTGAAACTCTCTAATTAACATAATTATTTAATTTATTCAGCCATGCTAGTGGGTAAAATTTGCACAAAAACCCTCAACTTTGGCCAAATTGAATATTCCTCCTCACATGGCCTTATATATATGTGCACCCCTCCTCTCATTTTGCCATTCTAAAAAAAAGTCTCCAAACCCTCATCCTTGTCCTCTGGCTGACCAAACCTCGGCCCCTCTTGTAAAAAAGAAGAAGAAGAAAGATAAATAGATTCCATAAGCTCCAAATATTAAAAAAGGAGAGGAGAAATAAGTTAGTTGAGGATTTTGGTGGAGGAAGTGGAGCAAGTCTCAACCCTAGGTATAATTCTCTTTTGCGTGTTGTTATTTAGGATATTAGACTGATATTATAAGATTTAATTTGATTTTGGTCTTGCATGTGAGGATTTTATCATTTACATGTCAATTTTATCTTGAAACAGAATTTCGTGCAGAAATTTCTAGCAGGATACCCTACCAGTAAAAAGATCATAACTTTCTTTGTATATATCCAAATGCAGAAATTCTTTCTGTTCAGAAACTATATTTCCGTGGATTTTATTTGAGACATTGTTTGTTTAATTCTAAGACCATTTACTAGTTTGAAACTTTGGTTGAACTCAGTGCATGTATCTAAAATAGTTTACCTGAGTTATGTTCATTGTAAAAAGTATAAATCTCAATATATACCATGCATGCATGAAATTCTTTGTTATGGAAACTATACTTCTGTGGCTTTCATTTGTGACATTGTTTGTTTAATTGTAAGGCCATTTACTGGTTTGAACCTATAGTTGAACTCAGTACATGTGTCTGAAATAGTTTGCCTGAGTTATTTCCATTGTAAAAAGCATAAATCTCAATATATACCATGCATGTATGAAATTCTTTCTGTTCCTAGGACTAGACTTAATTATATTTCTATTTATGTAAGATTGAATTAATTTGAATAAGGTTTTGTAAGTCTAAGCCTAGTTCTAATAGCTAGTATATGTTCTGGCAATTCCAGTCTTCCCTCCTGTGTTATTTTACACGTAACATTGATTATAAAAATAAAAAATTGATGCAACTCATGGGACTTAGAATCTAATCCATCATATTACTTATATACCAAATATGAGCTCATTTGTATAGTGCTAAGTACCCGAAATAAATTTTTCATTCCAGATAATAGTCTCTGTTTTTCTGCTGTAGTTTTGATAAGTGCAGTTTGCTGAAAGCATAACTATTACTATACACCATGCATTGATGTAAAATTTTTATATTCTAAAATTAGACCCATATTGGAGTCATTTGGAACTAGTTTATGTATTTTGGACATTAATTGTTATACCATTCATTCGCCTAAATTTGCTGCATGTACACTACTTGTGTTGCTGTGCATGTTAGAGATATTGGATGTAATCATCTAGAGTGTTGCTTATACCATGATATAAGTTTTAAGTTAGAAAAATTATAAAAGACAGAGTGTTTAGAATCTCATGTGGGTATATATGAATATAGGACAGAGACTCTTGGATTCATTAGTTGGCCGAGAGGATCCTAACATAATTGGTAAGTAGCCTTTTATTGTTTCCTCTCAAGTCTTTGAGAGTTCAATTGATTACTTCTTGAAATTCCCGTGAGTTAGTTTCCCATGCTAAGTTGTATATCTTATCACTTTTGTAATATTCCTATTTGATTCACTTCATGTGTGGGCTCTTTGTTGATTGCTTAACCATTATTATCTTAATGTTGTTTATTTTAGTTTTATACCTTTGATATCCTTGAACGATTATATTGCAACAATTCGACTTGCTTCGATGATTCAACTATTGATAATGATAGTATTCCTCTCTTTATTGATGATTGATAGTCTATATTCATGGATTATGCCTTGTGTGAAGTAAGCTTCATCGGTGGGTGGTAATAGTAATGGGTCCTGGTGAGGACAATGCCCTGTGTGAGGACGCTCACCGGTTGGTGTATAAAGGCATGCGCGGTTTATTGATTATTCCATGATTGGGGAGTTTAGAATCCTGAATATTAGGCCTTGATTATTCATATTTACATGTTATTTCATTTCGATCAATGATCATGATATAAGTATGGCAATTTAACGTTGAGATTCCTTTGTTCAAGTTCGAATATCTATGTCCATCGTTTTCATTCATCCCCTTATGTTGCACCCGAGATTATTTTTGGTTACCTTTTGGGCCTTAGGCTCACCCCTATTGTTTCTGAATCCACTCGCATGCCATACAATTGTCAAGGATAAGGGGATTGGAGACCCCGAATTTGAAGATTAGCTCTGACGGAAAATGTTAGTAGGAGTTAATTTATATGCTCTTTTGTAGCACTTTTGACTTATCGAACATGTACTAATGTTTGTGGCTATTATCATTATTATAATATTTTGTAGTTCCCTTTAGTTTTCTTCTATGCTGGTATTCTATGGACTCTGCTGTCAACCTTATGATCTTTAGTATTGCATATACATGTCCATTGCTTTATTTTTCGCCCTTCAGTATATATATTGTGATGTACATAAAGATTAAGCAGGTCGACCCTTCTTATTATAGACAAGTCATGCCCAAAGCTCCTTAAAGCTTATTAAATAGACCATCTATCCTTGGGAATGAATACTTATTCTTAATGATCAATTTATTCAACTCTCTGTAATCTATACAGAGTCTCATACTTGTAGGCACTCAAAAATTACCAAGAGGCAGACGAGGGTCGCAACTCATTATAATGAACCTTGCTAGCCAAGATAAATGTCCAAGTTCAGTTGAAATCCAGATTCGAACTCATAGAAAGGTGAGGCTCGACAAGACAACGAGGCTCCGGCTCGACAAGGCAACGAAGCCGATTAACACCGCCTTTCGAGTCGACACATGGGGTCGTCTCGTCTCAGACTTTGAGCCGATGATCATTGCCTTTCGAGTCGACACAGGGGGTCGTCTCGTCTCGGATCTTCGAGTTGACTACCAACGCGTTTCGAGTCGACACGAAGGAGATCACGTCTCGGGTCTCGTCTCGGACTTCGAGTCGACTATCACCGCCTTTCGAGTCGACATGAAGGGGTCTCGTCTCGGGTCTCACCTCGGACTTCGAGTCGACTATCACCGCCTCTCGAGTCGACACGAAGGGGTCTTGTCTCAGGTCTCATCTCGGACTTCGAGTCGCCTATCACCGCCTCTCGAGTCGACACGAAGGAGATTTCATCTCGGGTCTCGTCTCGGATTTCTAGTCGGCTATCACTGCCTTTCGAGTCGACACATGAGGGTCGTCTCGTCTCTGACTTCGAATCAATCATCATTGCCTTTCGAGTCGGCACAGGGACGTCACAACAGCGAAGCTCGACATCGAAGTCAAAGTTCGCCAACACAACAAGGTTCGATATCAAAGACGAGGTTCACCAACACAGCGAGGTTCGACATCAAAGACGAGGTTCATCAATATAATGAAGCTCGTTACTCACTTCAAATTGGGCTGTAACGGTCCCGAAGACCATGACAGCCATGTGGGCTAAGTGGTAGGCGACTGTTACGCCCACAACCGTATCAGTTATGCCCACGTTCCCATGACTTCAGCACGTTAGTTACGTGCTGAGCTCTTATAAATAGCCTCGAGCAGCTATTTGGGGGAGAGAGAGACTTGGGGGGAATTTTCGCAGATCAAACTACGCGCACAAGAGCATTTAGAGATCTACAACACCAATCCAAGCTCTTCAGCAATTTTGTTCTGATCGTCAACGGGAAGCAATCTCGGCACGAGCATCGAGGGAAGCATCCTTTCGCCACCAAGAACCCATATTAAATTAAAGATAAGTCAAATCAAAACTCCTCTTCCTCTGTAAATGAGAGAGAGCGATTGAAATAGATTCGTACCGAGCGATCAAATATTAATTCTTCAAATTAAAGAAATCAATCAAACTTTTTCAACTCTACAGTACTCTCATTTTTCTTTTTCAGAAATAAGACTGGTGCTCCCCATGGAGACACACTGGGTCTAATGAATCCTTTATCCAATAACTCCTGAAGTTGTTCCTTCAGTTCTTTCATCTTAACTGGTACCAATCTATAAGGACCTTAGATATAGGAATGGTCCCTGGGACCAAGTCATTGGCAACTCCCAATGTAGAGGCAATTCTGACAAATCTTCTGGAAAGACATTCGAGTAATCTCTTACAACAAGTATATCTAAAAGCTTTTTCTCATTCAATTGGTCATGTATCACACAAGCTAAATATCCACTACAACCTTACCTCAATAATTTGTTAGCCTTCATACCTCAACAATTTGTTAGCCTTCATAAATGAGATTAGGTGCGTGAGGGGTCTTCTGCTTTCCCCTTGAAAAACAAAACTCGCCTCCGCTTATGGTTTAAATTTTACCAATTTTCTCAAACAGTCTACAGTAGTTGTGATGCATTAGCTTGAACTGTGCGATTTCCTTCTGGTGCTCGCTCTGTTATTGGTTGATTCCTTAAGGTTGGACAATCTCTCTTGAAATGCCCAGGTTGACCACACTCATAACATCCATGGTGAAGTCTGCAATATCCGGAGTGATGATTGCCATATCTGGGGCAGGCTGCTGACTTGTCGGTTGTGGGACCTCCTTTGGTCTGTGGGCGTTTAGCTAAACTCTGTTTCTTATTGCGGATCTCCTGATATTCTAGCTGGCCTTTCTCAATTTCAAACGCAATCTCCACGAGTTCTGCATAGTTTCTGATCCTAAGAGCTACTAGTTTTCCTCTGATATTTCCCTTGAGTCCCCTTTGAAACTTCTTAGCCTTATCTGATTCTTCAGCTATTAGATGTAGAGTAAACCTTGATAATTGAGTAAACTTAGCCTCATACTATTGTACCGTCATACTGTTTTGCTACAACTCTTGAAATTCGATAACCCACTGATCTCTGACATCCTCCGGAATATATTTCTTTTTCATAAGCTCAACAAATCTATCCCAATCAATCTGTCTTTGGGCGGCCCTTTCCAATCTTAAGGTTTGCCCTCCACCAATGTTCAGCTTCTCCTCTGAGCATGAAGGCGGCAAATGACACATTTTGCTCCTCTGTACAATTTAAGACTGTAAATATCTTTTCCATTTGTAAAATTTCCAATCCTCCGCCACCAAAGGGTCAGTGGTACCCGAAAAAGCTGTGAGCTTTCGAAACTGTTCTAGGGCTGAGATAGCAGGTGTTGGTTGGTTGCCTTCAGGATTGATACGCTGCTCGAGGATCTCCGCCAATCGTTCCAATGGATCTTGCATTGGTTCTGTTTGATCAACAGGCCCTTTGTCGGCATTCCTTGCTATTCTGATAGGAACGGAAGATCCTTCTTCCAAATTCTCCATGTGTTGTCCATCCCTATTTTAGGTCCGATTTGTTCTTATTCTCACCATTATCTACATGAAAATATAGCAAATGCTCAGATTCCACAGATTACTCATAGTACTCACACTAAAATATTTCTATTGCTCACATAATATATATATATATATATATATATATATATATAGAGAGAGAGAGAGAGAGAGAGAGAGAGAGAGAGGAATATGGGTATGCTTGGTACCAAGCACAAAAAGTTGTGCTTGGTAGTGAGGTGTCACATCTCCCTCCACTCATTCAAATGTGAGACCACATTCACATGGGTAATGAGTGGATGAGGATGTGGCACATCACTACCAA
>BQKN01000042.1:1042480-1074164 GCA_022839385.1 Asparagus kiusianus
ATATATATATATATATATATATATATATATATATATATAATGAATGTCAATAATCAACTTAGAGTACTGATCCATCAAAAAGCTTTTTCATTGATATAATATTAGCATACACATCTTCATCATTACTAGAGTTCTACAAAAGTACAATAATCCATATCTAAGACATAACTGAGAGTATGCAATCCCAAAATACACCACACTTGGGTGTCCACCGAATGCCAAAAGTAAGTAGATTCCTAAGGTTAGTGACCCAATGGGTCAACCTCTAAGAAGAGGTGAAAGACCTGCCAGAAGTAGACTTCATATCGGAGTCCTCAATCGGCTGATGTTCACTACCATCTAGGCTGATCTCCTCCTACTCATTGTCCTCAGCAGGATCCTCCACCATCGGTTCATCCTCCTATGCCCAATCATTCTCATCTAGGTCAAGCTCTCATCCAAGTGGAATTCCCTCTAGGATCCCACCAAGTAGAGGCTCCCGCACAACCTCAAATTCCCACTCCATGGGCTCCTCTTCTGGATCCTCATCCTCCGTAGGGTTCTCCTCCGAGTCCTCCTCTGGATCCTCCTCTAGATGGTCCTCGGGGTCCTCCTCGGGATCCTCCTCCATGGGGTCCTCCTCTGGGTCCTCTTCGGGGTCCTCCTCCTCATCCCTCCTTCAATTTCGTTGCCTGGATTTTTTTTGGCTTGACCTTGGAATTTTTTTAGCTATTGTCTGTTCGTTTGTTTGAGAGGAACCCTGTATTTTGTTGGGCCTGGTTGCTTGAGAGGAGTCTTGTATGTTTGGTGATTTGTTTAGTTGATGAGGGTGGAAGAGTCTACATAATTAAAAAAAACTTTGTGTTAAATGATTAACCTTCGGATTCTAACCTTCGGGTTTATGAACACTAACCTTCGGGTTCCTACACAATAACCTTCAGGTTTTCTATTCTAACATTCGAGTTTTAACCCGGGTTCTAACCTTCGGGTTCTATTCTAACATTCGGGTTTCTGTTTTAACCCTTCGGGTTCTATTCTAACATTCGGGTTTCTGCTTGAAACCTTCGGGTTTTATACAAGGAGATTGTGATCTTCCTGCTACTGTACCATCCTATTTTTTAATAATGATAGGATCTGACATCTCTTCTGCTACAATTACTACCCCTACTACTGCTGATATTTCTGCTCCCAAAGTTGTATTGGGAACCATTATAAAGTTAAATGGCACAAACTATCTTCTTTGGGTTCAGGCCTTTCGCATTTTCATTGGAGCTTAAAACAAATTAGCTCATTTTCTGAGCTCTCCTCCTGCTTCTACTGATCATACGTATGCCGTATGCATCTCTGCTGACTATTGTGTGATGACTTGGCTTCTTAACAATATGGAAGTACAGATCAGTAGCAGTGTCATGTTCTCGACTACTGCAAAGGGGATGTGGGATAATTTAAAATTTATGTACGACAATGAGAAGAATGCATCTCGTGTGTTTGAGTTGTATGAACGCCTTCTCTCTCTTCAACAGGGCAATCGCTCTGTACCTGAGTACTTTGGTGAGCTGAAATGTCTGATCAATGAATTAGAAATGCATCAGCCTGTCGTCACGGATGCACCAACATTGTTGGGATATCGTAGGGACCTTATAGTGTCTAAGTTCTTGTCGGGTCTGAGTCCCACTTTACAGTCTCAAGTGCGGGGCCAGATACTAGGAGGACATACTATTCCTTTTTTGACTGCTACTTTCTCAAGAGTTATACAGGTAACTACTGGAGATAATGCTGCCTCATTGTCTACTCCGTCTCTTGACCAATCTGCTATGTTCTCCGGACGTGGCAGAGGTTGAGGTCATGGTCGTGGACGTGGCCGCGACATAGGGGGAGGACGAGGCTCTTTTGGTGGAAGACAAATTGACTTAGATAGGAATCTGTGTTGATGCCACCATTGTGGAAGAACTAACCATATATCTGAGAAGTGCTGGGAAAAGTTTGATCGTCTTGCATGGGCCTAGATAGCTGATACTACCTCTGCTGCTTCCCCTACTACTACTTCTGCTTCATCCACAGTTCAAATTTCTCAGGCTGAGTTTGACCGGTTGCGTTAACTCGATCTCTCAGAACAATTATTCTGCTACTCATGCATCCTCTTTAGGTATTGATGCCTACATTGACTCGCCTCACAGATTATGGGTATTAGATTCTGGCGCTCTTCTCATATAGCAGGTATAAAGGACCACTTTGTTTAAACCTTTCTAACAAGTTTTCATCGGTCTAGATCGCTGATGGGACATACTCTTCAGTTCTTGGTGATGGAGTAGTCCATGCTACTTCATCGTTGACTCTTACTGATGATTTATATCTTCCGAGATTTCCTGTTAGTTTATTGTCCATCAGTCAATTCACAAAACATAACTGTAAAGTCACATTTTTTCCTTCTCATAGTGTTTTTCAGAACCTAACAACTGGGATGAAGATTGGTTCGGGGCATAAGAGAGGAGGCATGTACTATTTGGATGACAATACGCCCACTACTGGTCTTGTTACAGAAAAATCTCATCATTCTTTACTTTGGCATCAACGCCTTGGTCATCCATCGTTATCGAAACTTCGATCAGTCATTTCTATCGAGTCTTCTGTCTCTTCTCTAGGTTATGAGTCTTGTGAACTGGGTAAGCACCGTCGTTCTACCTATCAGAGTCGTGTTGATAAACGCAGCTGTTCTGCGTTTGAGTTAGTCCATTCTAACGTTTGGGGTCCCTTGTTGTATACCTTCCGTGAGAGGTTATAGATATTTCTTTTTCTTTGTTGACTTCTCTCGCATGACTTGTCTTTATCTTTTAAAAAAGAGATCTGAGGTTTCATCTATTTTCGAACTATTTTACAATGAAATCAAAATTTAATTTTCCATCTCTATTCGTATCCTTCGTACCGATAATGCCTTGAAATACGTGAAAAATGATATCTCTTGTTTTTGTGCAAATATGGGTATTCTCCATCAAACTTCATACTTTTACACTTCACAACAAAATAGAGTTACTGAGAGAAAGCATATACATATTTTAGATATTGCTCGAACCTTGATGATACATATGAATGTTCCAAAGTATTTGTGGTCTGATGCTGTTCTAAGTGTATGTTTCCTGATCAATAGGATGCCCTCTTCTGTTCTTAATGGTAAAATACCATTCACCTGCCTTTATCCTGATAAACAAACATTTCCCGTGGTTCCTCGTGTTTTTGGCTGTACCTGTTTTGTTCAGGATTTATCTTCGGGACTGGATAAATGGTCTCCTCGATCTATTAAGTGTATCTTTGTAGGATACTCGCGCACTCAAAAAGGTTATCGGTGTTATAGTCCATCCACCATGAGGTATTTTGTGTCTGCAGATGTTACTTTTTTGAGTCAGTTTCATACTTCTCTTTGGCTGGTTCATCTCCATCTGTCAATCCATCTGTGCATATTCCGTCTAGTGCTCCTACTACTGTTCATTGCCTGCTTTTGTTCCTTCTATTGATGGATCTTCTCTAGGATTATAGGATGCCTCTACTGTGCCACCTGCACCACCGCCACTACTGACGTATTGTCGCCATCCAAAAGTTCCTGTCCTTCTGCTCTAGCGAACAGTCATCTCCCGTTGCAGGTCTGTCTCCTAATCCTTCTGATCTAGATATTTCAATTGCTCATCGGAAAGGTAAACGGTCTTGTACTGTTAATCCTTCTGTTAATCTGGATTGGATCATGTTTCAGTTGGATGTTAAAATTGCCTTATTGTATGGTGACCTGCAGGACGAAGTCTATATGGAGCAACCTCTGGGGTATATTGCTCAGGGGGAGAATAATGTCTGTAGGCTTAAAAAGGCGATTTATGGTCTCAAACAGAGTCCACGAGCATGGTTTGAGAAATTCAGTACTGCTATATCTGGTGTCGATTTTAAAAGATGTCAGTCTGATAACTCAGTCTTCATCCGACGTACTAAATCTGGTTTGGTGATTTTGATAGTATATGTTGATGACATCCTGCTAACTGAGAGTGACATTGCTGCCTTAGCAGAGCCTAAAGAGTATCTTTCACGTTATTTTGTGACCAAAGATATGAGAAAAACCCAAATACTTTCTTAGGATTGAGATTGCATATCAAAAGGACCGTTTGTTTCTATCTCAAAGAAAATATGTATTAGACTTGTTAGAAGAAATGTGCATTTTAGGGTGTAAGCCAGCAAGCACTACAATGGAGTTGAATGTGGATCCGTGGCGTGATAATAGTCCTTTTGTAGATGATGCAAGTCAATGTAGGACAATGATTGGCAAGTTGATCTATCTTACTGTGACCAGGCTTGATATTACCTTTACAGTGGGAGTACTGAACAGATTTATGCACAAACCTAGAGAGGTTCACTGGACTGCTGCTCTGAGGATTTTAGCTTATATTAAAAGCTGTCCTGAAAAGGATTATTATATAAAAAATATGGACATTTACACATCTCTGCCTTTTCTGATGCTGGGTATGCGGGAGACATAGAAGATAGGAAGTCTACTTCTGGATTTTGCACCTGTATTGAAAGTAATTTGATTACTTGGAGGAGAAAGAAGCAAGATGTTGTTTCTCGATCTAGTGCAGAGGCAGAATATAGAGCTATGGCTCACACTGCATGTGAGATGATATGGTTTTACTCAGCCTGGACCTATGCTTATGCATTGTGATAACCAGTCCGCTATCTATATTGCAAAGAATCTAGTATTTCATGAGAGAACTAAGCACATTGAAGTTGATTGTAATTTTGTTAGGGATGTTTGGGAAAAGAAAGTGATCTCTCTTCAGTTTACTCCATCTTCAGAACAGTTAGCTGACATTCTCACTAAAGCTATACCACCTAAAGTGTTTTTCATTCTATGTGACAAGCTGGACATGGTTGATATATATGCTCTAGCTTGAGGGGGAGTGTTAGAATTAATATTTGGGTTATCGGGTCAGGGCCCATTAACCTATTAGCCTATTATCCATATGTACTCTTATATAAACCCATGTTAATGAATGAAAGAGGTAGACTCTCTAAATTCTCAATTCCAACACCACTCACCCCAAATGCCTTCTCTGAATCAGTCTCCTTAGAGCTGATCTCCTAATCCTCAGAACGTGTTCACCACACATCCCTGCTGCTAATGGATCATTCCATCCCAGAAACACTCAAAATTAGAATCTGTCATTCTTGTCGAAAGTCGTCTATCATCATCCAAGGGTAAAAAACCAATCTAATAGAAATCTAGATATGACAAGAATGTCAGGGAAAGATAATCTCTCCATGGTTGGTGTTTGACACCAACTCGAATCATCCCTAAGTCCCTTTGGTATTCTATGGACTCTGTTGTCAACCTCGTGATCCTGAGTATTGCATATACATCTCCACTGTTTTATTTTTCGCCCTTCAGTATATCTAATTGTGATGTGCATAAAGATTTAGTAGGTCGACCATTCTTATTACAGATAGGTCATGTTCAAATTTTATGTACATCTTTAAGGGGCGTTACAAAGGTTAAAGAGTCTACTTCGAGCTTTAGGGACTGGACTGAAGTTCAGCACTTCAACACATCCTCAGACTGATGGACAATCCGAGAGAACGATACAGACTCTGTAGGACATGCTGAGAGCTTGCACCTTAGATTTTGGAGGCAATTGGGCTACGCACTTGCCGCTAGTAGAGTTCGCCTATAACAATAGCTTTCATTCTAGCATTAGCATGGCATCTTATGAAGCCCTATATGGGAGGTGATGCCGATCTCCTATCTGTTGGGAAGAGACCAGTGATCGTCGATTACTCGGACCAGACGTAATCCAAGAGACGACTGAGAAGATCCAAACCATTCGGCAACATATGCAGACGACAAAAAGTAGGCAAAAGAGCTATGCAGATCGACCACGCGAGGACCTAGAATTCCAGATTGGTGATCATGTGTTTCTGAAGGCTACACCAATGAAAGGAATATCAAGAGGTGGTAAGAAATGCAAACTCCGTCCGAGATACCTCGGACCATTCGAAATCTTGGAGAAGATCAGACTTGTGGCCTACCGGCTAGCCTTACCCCCAGAATTGGAGAAGATTCATAATGTGTTCCACTTATCGAACCTGAAGTACGTACCAAACCCATGACACATTATTTCGCACCAAGCCTTCCCCTTGCGGGAGGATCTATCTTATGAAGAACGATCAGTTCGAGTGCTAGGCTTTAAGGAGAAACAACTGAGAACAAGTCCATATTGCTAGTTAAAGTTTTGTGGAACAATCGAGGTTTTGAGGAGGCAACATGGGAACTAGAATTTGAGATACGAAAAGTATATCCACATTTATTTTGAGGGTATGTAAAAATTTCGGGGACAATTTCCATAAGAGGGGAAGTATGTAACATTATCTTTTTCCTTCCGATGATTGGATACTGTTACCGATACCGATCTATAAATTAGTAAATTGATTCCTTTTTATATCCCATATAATCTTTTAGCATGATGATTTTAACTTAGCTAATTTCCATATTATGATCTAGTTAACGGAGTTGTAGCATGCATACAAACTTAGCATGTAAACCTAAACAAACCATGCTTTAAACTTTAATTAGAGATAACTCATTTGTTAAATACCTAATTTAAACTCTCTAATTAATATAATTATTTAATTTATTCAGCCATGCTAGTGTGTGAAATTTACACAAAAACCCTTAACTTTGGCCAAATTGAAGATTCTTCTTCACATGACCTTATATATATATGCACCCCTCCTCTCATTTTGCATTCTAAAAAAGTCTATATACCATTATCCCTGTCCTTTGGCTGACCAAACCCCAACCCCTTTCCTCTTGTAAAAAAGAAGAAGAAGAAGAAAAATAAATAGATTCCATAAGCTCCAAACATTGAAGAAGGAGAGGAGAAATGAGTTAGTTGAGGATTTTGGAGGAGGAAGTGGAGCAAATCTCAATCCTAGGTATAATTCTCTTTTGCATGTTATTCAGGATAGTAGACTGAGATTATAAGATTTAATTTGGTTTTGATCTTGCATGTAACATTTTAGGGCTTGCATGTCAATATTTTGAAATAGAATTTCGTGCAGAAATTTCTATCAGGATACCCTACCAGTAAAAAGATCATAACTTTCTTTGTATATATTCAAATGCAGAAATTCATTCTGTTCTAGAAACTATACTTCCGTGGCTTTCATTTGAGACATTGTTTGTTTAATTCTAAGACTATTTACTAGTTTGAAACTATGGTTAAAATCAGTGCATATGTCTGAAATAGTCTGCCTGAGCTATGTCCATTGTAAAATGCATAAATCTCAATACATACCATGCATGCATGAAATTCTTTCTGTTCTTAATACTAGACTCAATTGTCTTTCTGTTGATGTAAGTTTGAATTAATTTGAATAACGTTTGGTAAGTCTAAGCTTAGTTCTAATAACTAGTAAATGTACTGGCGATTCCAGTCGCCCCCCCTTGTGTTATTTTGCATTTCACATGCATTATAAAAATAAAAATTTGATTAAACTTATGGAACTTGGAATCTAATCCATAATATTACTTATATACTAAATATGAGCTCATGTTATAGTGTTAAGTACCCGAAATGAATTATTCATTCCAAATAGTAGTCTCTGTTTTTCTGCTACAGTTTTGATAGGTGTTGTTTGCTGAGAGCATAACTATTACTATACAACATGCATTGTAGGGTCTAACTTGCTTATATATACCAAGTGTAGGATCGTTACCCTTAAGAATAGAGTGCGTTCTTATAAAAATCTACGGAAGCCTTGCACTTAAACACTAGAGGGTGAGTTTGTAAAATAGCTTATAAATTACAAAAAAAAATGGCAATCTCAGAAAATGAACATCACAAACACGGGCATGTATACTGGTTTCACCTCTCTGGTGTACATCCAGTCCCCAAGCAAATCTCGCTTGAGAGTTACACTATGATTTTGAAACCTTACAAAATCAAACAACAAACCTGACCAATTTGTAAGACTATGCAAATTGCAAACCCAATTAATAACACCATGTCAATTATAAACCGACCTCTATACCAAGAGATCAACCCCTCTCACAAACCGAGAGAATATTTCTTTGAAGCAATGTACAATTCTAATCCTATGAGCATTGAATATGTTGTGAACGTGTAACAGTGGCTTATCAATATTTTTAATTCTCTAAATATTGTCTAAACAAGCTCTAAGAATGAATGGAACAAATGCAATATCAGAAACTCTCTTTTCTGAAAAAACAGATTGAAAAACTAAAAGTTTAGAGAGTTAATTTGCACAATGAATTTTACAAGTGCATGTCTTGGTAATTGTTTTCTGACATGTTAACATATTTATAGCATTTGAAATGACAAGTTTTCAAACCTAAGAAACATCAAAAAATGGTTATAAACAGTCACTTATTCAAATGTCAGATACTCAGAAAAACTGTCTGAGTAGTTGACTACAAGTCTTATTAGTCGACTACTCCGAGTTCAAACAGACTCTGTGTAGTCATATAATTCCTTAGTAGTCGACTACTATATTTATTAGTCGACTACTCTGTAAAAACGAAAAGTCTGGAATTCTGATTCAACTCTTATTAGTCGACTATAATGCCTAGTTTGTAATAACACAGAAACTGATATTCTGTCTGTGTTTGTTGTAGTCGACTACTCATGCTATTAGTCGACTATTAAGGGATAGATATGAACTATATGATATGTTTTACGTCTCACTCAATATCTATTAATTCTAATGGTTAACATAGGAGATTTTTATTGTTAACCAACACACTAAGTATGTGTTAGTATGTTCTAACACTATGTGTGTACATGTATGTGAGTGATCAAGGCTTGTACACATTTCTAAGCAAGAAAAATGTAAAATTACATTTTGACAATAAAGTATATCTTCTTTTTTGCTTTATTTTGCCTTGAACTCATCTATGTGTTAAGTATCTCTTTAAATATAATTGTTGATTTAGCTCTGATACTGCAAAATAAATGTTAGCACATAATACACACAACATATAATATTTGTTATCATCAAAACAAACTAATCTTGGGGTTAAGATTCCTAACATTCTCCATCTTATTGATGATGACAAATATATATATATATATATATATATATATATATATATATATATCAAATTTTAATCCCCCTGCATGAAATCATTAGATAAAATCTTTTACCCTGCATCAAAGCATTAGTAAAAAATTTTAAAATTTAAAATTTTTTATATAACTCTCCTTTGTCATTAGAAAAAAGAAATAAACATAATTCTAGTTAAATTTATTGTTCTTTCCCGGGTACCTTAATAAAAACATTAAGCACTTTGGTACCCTTTTTATATTATATCATTAGGATTAGCTCTTAGGAACCCAAATCCACTTGGAATTTAGTTTTCATCTATTAACATAATTATAATTCTTTGAATTGCATATATTTTTCTTAAAACTTGAAATATAATCATCTCTTTCATTTAAACAAGTATCTGTAGGTACCCAAATGTACATAAATTTCTTATACAAAGATACTTTATGAGATGATGCAAAATATGTTCTATTAACATATTCATTTTTCTTGTGAACATATCCTAATCCAAACTTTTAATTAGAAGACTTTTGAAAAGAAAATAAATTAGTCAAGTCTTCTTTTCATTTGTTGAATTTGTTCACATTAAAAAATAACTCTTCATATTTGAGTTTAAGAGAACACATTTCTTTATCTAAATCTGAAATACGAGTTATTCATTTATCACATTCAGATTTTAGATAAATATTATCATTAGTCAGTAATTTATTTTCAGAAAATAAATTATTATTTACTTCATTCAATTTTTCAACTTGGGTAGAATTTAAAGTTACTAATTGTAAGTTTAATTTTTCATTTTCAGTTTTCAATAACTTATAAATACTTATATTTAACATAAAGTTCATTGAATGCTTCTAATAATTCATCATTATTAAAATTATCGCATACCTCATCTTCTTGTGCCATAAAACACAAGTGAGCGGATTCCTCTTTTTGTTCTTCTTCTTCTTCTTCGGAAGAACTATCATCCCATGTCATTGTCAAAGCATTTTTCTTCTTATTTTGTGACTTGTTAAAGTTTGTAGACTTTGATTTTGACTTTTGAAGAGGACAATCCTTCTTCATGTGTCCTGGCTTATTACATCCATAACAAATAAAATTATTGTTAGTATCTGTAACCTTTTTATACTTACTTTTAATAATGAACTTTTTGAATTTTCTTAAGAGAGCATCAATATCTTCATCATCTTCATACGATTCATTGCTGTCAGAAGATGCATTTAAAACAATGATTTTCTTCTCTGGTTATTCTCTCTCCCTTCTATCTTGAAGTTGTACTTTATATGCCATTAAATTCCCAACAAGATTTTCTAGGGTAAGTATTGAGAGATCATTGACTTCTTCAATTGTAGTCGTCTTTTTCTCCCATTCCGGTGTAAGTACACGAAGAACTTTTCTCACCATCTCCAATTATGTGTATTCTTTTCCAAGACCAATTAGAGAGTTGGTGATGTCGGTAAATCTTGTGATCATTTCAGTGATCGTCTCATGTTCTTTCATTTTGAATAACTCAAACATGTGCACAAGAACAGAGATTTTAGATTCTTTAACTTTATTTGTACCTTCGTGTGCTACCTCTAATGTATGCCAAATTTGATGGGCTGAATTACAAGTAGGCACGTAATTGAACTCGTTCTTGTCCAAGGCACAAAACAGTGCATTCATTGCCTTAGAGTCCAGATTTATGTTTGTTCTTTGAACAACCGTTCATTCAGTGTATGGAGTCGTTGGCTTTGTGAATTCAGTCTCTACGATGTTCCATAAGTCATAGCCAAGAGATTTGAGGTAGATCTTAATCCGACACTTCCAATAGTTATAATTTGTGCCGTCAAAGAAATGTGATCGTTGTGTGGAATGTCCCTGTTTGAATTGTGAATTATTTGATGTACTTGATGATGCCATCTTTCACCTTGCTCTGATACCAATTTGTAGGGTCTGACTTGCTTATATATACCAAGTATAGGATCGTGACCCTTAAAAATAGAGTGTGTTCTTATAAAAATCTGCGAAAACTTTACACTTAAACACTAGAGGGTGAGTTTGCAAAGTAGATTATAAATAAAGAATGACAATCTCAGAAAATAAACATCAGAAACACGGGCACGTATACTGGTTCCACCTCCCTGGTGTACATCTAGTCCCCAAGCAAATCCCGCTTGAGAGTTTCACTATGATTTTGAAACATTACAAAATCAATCAGCAAACATTGTTTTAAATATCCCTGACATGGCCCGATATATCCCCCGATATATCCTTTTACAAGGCTTGCCGCAACCGATATGGTCTTTAAATATCCTTTACCGCTTTTTGACTATTTTGAGTGACAAATCCCTGATATGGCCGATATATTAGCCGATATGTGGACCAATATATCTTTTTATATAGATTGTTGTAAAATAATATACCGTGTTTGGAATTTTTGGGCGAGATCAAAATTTCCCCATTATATCAAATGACATTTTGCCCTAAAAAAAGCAGATCGAATGTTGCAACGTTGTTTTGCACTTTTGTTTGTTTTAAAAGGTTGATTAGTGATCCTAAACATATATTATTCATATTTTATATGCTTAAATTTTATTACATATGTTAAGATTACATTTTAATGCATTATACTATGTATGCAAACATTCATTATGGCATTCCGATATTTACCACATATCCCCGATATTTCCCCGATATCCGCAATCCGATATGAATTTTGGCCATCCGATATTTCTCCGATATCCGATATTTAAAACCTTGTCAGCAAACCTGACCAATTTGCAAGATTATGCAAATTACAAACTCAATTGACAACACCATGCCAATTGTAAACCGACCTCTATACCAAGAGATCAACCCCTTTCACAAACTGAGAGAATCTTCCTTTGAAGTAATGTACAATTCCAATCCTATAAGCCTTAAATATGTTGTGAACGTGTAACAGTGGCTTATCAATCTTTTTAATTATTTGAATATTACCTAAACAAGCTCTAAGAATGAATGGAACAAATGCAATATCAGAAATTGAAAGACTAAAAGTTTTGAGAGTTAATTTGCACAATATATGAATTTTGCAAGTGCAAGTCATGGTAATTGTTTTCTGACATGTTAACCTATTTATAGCCTCTGAAATGACAAGTTTTCAAACCTAAGAAACGTCCAAAAACGGTTATAAACAGTCACTTATTCAAATGTCAAATAGTCAAAAAAACTGTCTGAGTAGTTGACTACAAGTCTTATTAGTCGACTACTCTAAGTTCAAACAGACTATGTGTAGTCATATAATTCTTTAGTAGTCGACTACTATATTCATTAGTCGACCACTCTGTAAAAATAGAAAGTCTGAAATTCTGATTCAACTCTTATTAGTCGACTATAATGCCTAGTAGTTGACTAGTTTGTAATGACACAGAAATTGATATTCTGTCTGTGTTTGTTGTAGTCGACTACTCATGCTATTAGTTGATTATTAAGGGGTAGATATGAGCTATATGATATGTTTTAAGTCTCACTCAATATCTATTAATTCTAATGGTTAACATAGAGGATTTTCATTGTTAACCAACACACTAAGCATGCGTTAGTGTGTTCTAACACTATGTGTGTGCATGTGTGTGAGTGATCAAGGCTTGTACACATTTCTAAGCAAGAAAAATATAAAATTATATTTTGACAATAAAGTATATCTTCTTCTTTGCTTTATTTTGTCTTGAACTTATCTATGTCTTGAGTATCTCTTTGAATATAATTGTTGATTTAGCTCAGATACTGCAAAACAAATATTAGCACATAATACACGTAACATAATATTTGTTATCATCAAAACAAACTAATCTTGGGGTCAAGATTCCTAACATGCATTGATGTAAAATTTTTATATTCTAAAATTAGACTCATAATAGAGTCATTTGGAACTAGTTTTATGCATTTTGGACATTAATTGTTATACCATCCATTCGCCTAAATCTGCTGCATGTACACTACTTGTGCTGCTGTGCATGTTAGGGATATTGGATGTAAACATCTAGAGTGTCGATTATACCATGATATAAGTTTTAAGTTAGAAAAATTATAAAAGGCATAGTGTTTAGAATCTCATGTGGGTATACATGTATATAGGACAGAGACTCTTGGGTTCATTCGTTGGCCGAGAGGATCCCGGCATAATCAGTAGGTAACCTTTCATTGTCTCCTCTCAAGTCTTTGAGAGTTAGATTGATTACTTCTTGATATTCCTGCGAGTTAGTTTCCCATGCTAAATTATATATCTTATCACTTTCGTAATATTCCTATTTGATTCACTTCATGTGTGAGCTCTTTGTTGATTACTTAACCATTGTTATCTTAAAGTTGTTTATTTCAGTTTTATACCTTTGATATCTCTGAACGATTATATTGCAACAATTCGACTTGCTTCTATGATTCGACTATTGATAATGATAGTATTCCTCTCTTTGTTGATGATTGATAGTCTATATTCATGGATTATGTCCTGTGTAAAGTAAGCTTCACCGGTGGGTGATAATAGTAATAGGTCCTAGTGGGGATAATTCTCTGTGTGAGGACGCTCACCGGTGGGTGTATAAAGGTATGCGCAGTTTAGTAATTATCCCATGATTGGGGAGTTTGGAATCCTGAATATTAGGCCTTGATTATTCATATTTACATGTTATTTCATTTCGATCAATGATCTTGATATAAGTATGACAACTTAACGTTGAGATCCCTTTGTTCAAGTTCGAATATCTATATCCATCCTTTTCATTCATCCCTTTATGTTGTACCTGAAATTTTATGGTTACCTATTGGGCATTAGACTCACCCCTATTGTTTCTATATCCATTCGTAGGTCATACTATATCCATTCGCAGGTCATACCATCAGCAAGGATAAGGGGATTGCAGACCCCGAATTTGAAGATTAGGTCCGGAGGAAAATCTTAGTAGGAGTTAATTTATATGCACTTTTGTAGTACTTTCGACTTTCAAACATGTACTAATGTTTGTGGCTATTATCATTATTGTAATTTTTTGTAGTTTCCGTAGTTTTCTTCTATGTTGGTATTCTATGGACTATGCTATCAACCTTGTGATCCTGGGTATTGCATATACATGCTTATTGTTTTATTTTTTTCGCCCTTTAGTATATATATTGTGATGTACATAAAGATTAAGCAGGTCGACCCTTCTTATTACAGATAGGTTATGCCCAAATTTTTATGTACCTCTCTGAGGGGCGTTACAAAGTGGTATCAGTCGATCAGATAAACCAGTCAAACACTTTACTTTTTGTTGATCATAGTCTACAATGGCTTCTCTATCTATATCAATTCCGGCTGATGTTACATTCTTACTGTCAAAGATTGAGCAGTTTCTTCAAGGGCAACTTTCTGTTATTTAGCATCATTATGTGTCATTACATAGATGATCACATTTCTTAAACTCTGCTGTATTGACTATAGACTCATGGGAAGCTCGGCAGACCACACCATAATCTGTAGTTTGAATCCATTATTTTAGTAGCAATTATTTTAGGAGCCTTTATGACTGGAAGGGAAGATGTTTTTTTATTCTTGAAGGAAGCTTATTCTGCTTATTTCATTCTGTAGATGTCCTTCATACGTACCTTCACAACATATGCAATTTCTCATATTGAGAAAGCTGACAGTGACTATAGAAGTGTTCTGTGCAATTTTGGTATCTTACCGCTTCTATGAACTGTTTATTGGCAGGACATTGAAAGGGAGAGGAGAAGAGGTGAGAATCCTGAAGCTATGGAAGAAGATGAGGTGGATGAGGTTGCAGAGATAAAGGCTGCTCACTTTGAAGAGTCGATGAAGTTTGCTCGGAGAAGCGAGGTGGATGAGGTTGCAGAGATAAAGGCTGCTCACTTTGAAGAGTCGATGAAGTTTGCTCGGAGAAGCGTGAGTGATGCTGACATCCGTAAGTACCAGGCTTTCGCCCAGACGTTGCAGCAGTCGAGGGGTTTCGGAAGCGAATTCCGCTCCTCGGAGCGGTCAGAGTCTGCAGCTCTGCGTATCTTGTTGCGCGTTATGTTTGCTGCTTGTGAGAGTTCAATCTCTAGTTTCCGTGAAAATAATTGACCAGGTTCCACAGGTTAGTTAGCAATATATTCGGCTACTGCGTCGCTGTCTTCAGTCGTCAAAGTGATCTGATGCTTTCCGTCATTCTGTTATGCTTCATCATCGTTACTGTTGGTCTTTGGTTCATGTAAAAGCTTCCGGCTTTTATCTGCTGCTCTCTCCCATTCTTTTCTCAACGAACTCTCTGCGATTGCTGTGCTGCTTGTGTTTATTTAGCAAATTCCAACCCCGCTCAATTTTCTCCCTAAGTATCTATTTGAAAGGGAAACTATACTGTTTTTGCAATGGAGCTTGTTTACATCCAGAAAGATATTTAATAAAACTGTCTGCTATAACGCCCATCAAAGGCCGGAGCAATTTGAGGAAATTTTTTTTTTTAATATATCGGGGACTGATTTTACTTATTATGTCGAAGCTTCCGCTTTCTTTGTTGTCGGATTTCTTTGGTTTTCTCGCTTATGGAAGCATGGGCTTTTTGTTTGGACAACTCAGCCTCATGGGCTACAGACCAAGAGGGCCTTAAACTGGGCGAGGTTAGTGCTCACGCTTTCTTGCACGGACAAGGATGATTTATGCAATGAATAATGGTAATAGGTACTGAATATAAAACTGCCAGCTTCTTTAGCGATATTAAGCATTCAGAAATAGGAGCGGTAAAGTCCACCTGCACCATTGTATCTAGTGAGGGGGGAAAAAACTCGCCACTTGTCTTGATGAGCTTAGTTCGCAAAAGAAGTTGCTCACTCATCATTATTTTCTCATATTGCTTTTACTTACTTTTCATCCCGTGATTATAAATAGGCCTAAAACGCAAACATATTGTTCAAAAAACTAAACTTATTATCCCTATTAGGTGAAAACAGCGTGAAAATGGAAAAATATTACAGAACTTATGATGAATGCCTTAGAGAAAAAACATTACATTCAACTTTTTAGTATAATCCACTACCACTTGAATTGTGTTGCACTGTAGTTATACATAAATCATTCGTTTTGTACATATATAGATTATACTTTTTTTATTATTATTTTGATCTAATTCTAATTATCATAATAAATTTGAGAAGTAATAATTAAATGGTGATACCATTTCCTCTTCTGTGGATATTGTGGATTTGAATCTTTTTATTAATTACATTACCGTGTAAGGGTATTTTCAATTTAGTATATCTGAATGTATTCATAGTGATCTTCCGAATAGAGTCCTGTTATCACTTGTGTATACAAGAAATGCTCTTTCAGCTTTCCTCATGTCTGGATCTTTGTTTCTTCTTCCATTAAGGGGTTGTTTGGTTCATTTTCATAAAATTATGGAAATGAATTCCAATGCAAATAACCATTTCCAAAAAAAAAATCGATATAAAAGGAATCCATAACTTGTGTTTGATATGGAATGATAAAGTAAAGAATATGAAATCATATTGAAAACTCATGTTTGTTTCATTGTCAAATAATTTAGGGAGTTGTGAGATGAAATGATGAGTTGTCACATGGTTGTCAGCTTTCTAGCCCATTTCTGAGCTAAAAAAGAGGAATTGAGTTTTCTATAAATTAGACTGCCATGTCTGCATTTAAGAAATGTATTCTTTAAAAAAAAGTTGAACCAAATAGCAAGTTTAAAATTCTATAATGTTAAAAAACCTACTTTTTATTCAAAAACTATAAGATTACTAAGAATTTGATCGAACCAAACAACCCCTAAAAGTTGTTGTGCATCAACGCCCAATGTACGTAAAGTAGCTAGCTCACATCAAACACCACAAAAATAATGAAGAAGAGCCAAGCACATAAACACCGCATAAATGCATCTGAGCCAAAAAGAGAAGCCCCTCTCAGTGAAGTAAATGGGAATGCAAGAATTGATCACTGTCATATCATGCACCTGGCCTTTCGTCCTTAACACCCAAATGGCAGCCTCCCTCTTTTTCCAACTGTGATGAGATTTGTTTCCAATTTTACCAAGCGCCAAAGCTTAGTTACTCAGTGAAAAATAAATTCCAAAAAAAAAAAAGGACGACCATGCGGACCCACACGTGCGGGTGAGTGCAGAGCTCCCCACGTGCGATGTGAAAGGGTGGTGGGGGTGACGTTTGACAAGGCCTGTCCTTGTCTGGAGGGGCACCTGAATTTACTTTTTGACGGGACAACGGAACGCCATCATTCTGAACTGTCAGTCCCCACACGTGCTCTACATTGCCTTACACGTGTCGACTATTTACTAGCAGCTGAGCCACAACAAAGTACGGAAAAAAGCTAGGGTGAAAGGTTACCACGTTCCGGCACAACTTTGTGGGGGTTGCCAAATTACACGGATAAGTTCATATTGGGATCTGCTACTAATGCATAGTATTCATAATATCTTCTAATAAAGAGATGTTAACTTTTGATTTATTAATAGAGGATCTTGGTCTTTGATTGATAAATCAAAGATCAAGATCTCAATATGATATATTAGGAACCTCCTTATTAATAGAGGATCCCAATCCGATAAGTTTAATGTATAAAAACTTTTATCGTAATCCTTAAAATTTTATTCTCTCCTCACTAATTTTTTAAGGGGCTGTTTGTTTGCCTAAAAATAGAGGGAAATCAAATAAAAAAAATATATTTTAAGAAAAATTGTTTTGAGATTGTTTGGTTGGCTAAAAAAAAGAAGGAAATCAAAGAATGAGAGATGAGTTGTCACATTATTATTGGATGATGTGAGTGATTTTTTAAGAAAATTTGTTTTGAGGTTGTTTGGTTGGCTAAAAAAATAAAAAAATAAATTATAAGAAACTTATTTCCTATAATAGGTTTTTTCCTTTTGTTTGGTTCATTCATAAAAATAAGAAAATAGATGAGATGAATGAGTTCTCATTATATTATTGGATGATTTGACCTACACTTAAAGAAATCGATTTCCTAGCTTTTTTGGAGGAAATGGGTGGAAATAAAATGTTAATGAGATGAGATGAGTTGTCACCATATTATTGGATGATGTGGGTGATTTTTAAAGATGAGATGTAATGGAGATGAGATGATGTTGGATGATATGACTCATTTCTTGTGCTTGGTTTATTTTTAGGAGATGATATAAGATGAGTTGGGGATGAAAATAATATTCTATTGGATGTTGTGGTGAGTTTTAGAATTAGAAATGGATGAAAATAATTTTTTATTAATTTTCATGTACCCTTTTCATTTTCTTGATTTTTAGGAAACCAACAAAACAACCCCTAAATGAAATTATTCATGTAAAACGAGCTGAACTTTGCTATACCCCGAGACACTTATGGGTATCCACATGGGGTTAGGCGTGGGGCAAGCCGACCCGTAGGCTGATCCAGCCCAGCCCATCATGGGTCACCCAGCTTATGATATACCTGGGTCACAGGTCGGGTTGGGTCCAGCCTTAGACGTAGGGTCAGAGAAGGAGGCCTGATCCACGCCCAACCCGTCCCGGTTCATAATATATTTTTTAATTAGGCTAGTTATTCCTTAGCCCTTTAGTTCTGCAACCAGCGGTCAACAAAGTCAAAAGGCTATAGGCCTTTAGCTTGTGGGCCTTTTGGCCCATTGAGAAATAAAAAAGTAACCTCTAAGCTCGTTGCTATCTACTTGGAGGGATTAAAAATATTAATACATGTTTAAATATAGTTTAATATGTTTAAAATACTAAAAAATAAATTAATAATAATTTTGTAATTATAAATACAAGTTTAATATAATTAAAAAGGCAAAAAGGAAAAAAAAAAACTTGGACGAAAAACCTATGGGTTGGCCCACGACCCAGGTGATCATGAGCCTAATTAGACCCGACCGGCACTTAGGTGGTCATGTGCCTGACTGAGTTCAGTCATATACCTGAAATCAGAGAAGTAGGCTCAATCCACTCTGACATGGTTGGCCTTGGACCTGTTGGGTATCTACTTAAACTCCAAGTTAGGATATGGTTTTTAATTCTTTGTATAACTTAATGAGAATTTAGATAAGGTTAGGGATCTATCATAATTAGGAGTTTGGGTTCTATCATGATTAGGAGTTTGAATATTATTCTAATTAGGAAGTTAGACTAGAGATAAGGTTTTGGTTTCTCTATATATATCCTTCTATTGTTAGAAGAAGTAGAGAGAGAAAGAGAGAGAGTGTTTGATAGTCTTTGTCCATGCAAAAGATTATAATTTGGAGGTGATAGTGGATTGATTTTGATCCCGTGATTTTTTTCTATTGAGGGTTTTCCACGTTAAATTTTGCGTGATTTTATTTGTTGTGTTTGGTGGCTTTTTTGGGGTTTTTGCGAGATCTAAAAAAAACCCTTCAAGTGGTATCAGAGTGGGGTTCGACGGTTCGTGGAGATTCGAGATCCGCAACAACATTAGCGGTAATGGTACTGTAGTAACAGCACTGTTCACCGTGGTACTGTAACAGAGGAACTGTTCACGGTGACACATTGTTCATGGTACTATAGCGACGACAGATCCGACGGTTGAGGTTGATTTAATCATTCAGGTTTCTTCTCCTCCAAAGATTGATCAACACCCTACTGCACAAGAATATCTTGAACCGTGCATTACCATACTGCAAAATTTGTCTTACCATTGAATAGCGGAATATCAAACTTCGGACCCGAAGAAGTCATCATCCTCTAACCACGATTAAAATTCAAATCAGTCCCTATAGAGATTGAATTTGATAAAACTAACATCAAAAACGAACTCAGCATGTCGAAAAACTATTGGAACAACTCTTGGATCACCGAAATCCGCCTCCAAATCCTCGATTAAAAGACAAATTGAAGGATGTTGAATGGAGTTCCATGCAAAAAAGGACGGTTAACACAATTCGTTTGGCACTCTCCCCCGAAATCAAGTACAATATTATGCAAGAGACCACACCAAGAGGGGTGTGGGAAAGGCTCGAGGGGATGTATGCATCGAAGTCGATGATCAACCGATTGTGTTTGAGGATGGAGCTTTATTCGTTGAAAATAGAAGAAGGTACTGCAATTCAAGACCACATCAATGCCTTTAATCAGCTAGTTTGCCAACTTATGAATATTGATGAGAAGATTAAAGAAGAAGAGCAGACGCTACTCCTATTATCTTCTTTGCCGAAGTCGTACAAGCTGTTAGTTCAGACGATAATTGTAGGGAAGCAGACTTTGAAGTTTGACGATGTGACAGCACTCCTACGTAAGAATAAAAAAATAATGGGAAAAGAGAGCGCATCTAATGATGGTGAGAGTGCACTAGATTTTGAAGGTTCTAATCGAGGGAGGAGTACGGGGAGATGTTATAGTTATCGAGGAAGGTCAAAATCTCGGGTCCGGGAAGACAGTAAAAAGGAGTGCTATTATTATGGAGAGAAGGGTCGCATTCAGTTCAGATGTTTCCAGATACGTGATGATTTGAAGACTATTAGACAGATGAAGCTTCAAGAAAATAGGAAGAATATGGACTTCTCATTGGTTGTGTGTGATGAAGATATGGTTATATTAATGCAGAATACAGGCACTGATTCAAGTAACACTTGAGTGTTAGATTCTATAGCCTCTATACACGTTTGCAACAACAAAAATTAATTTAACACATTGAAGACAGATGAATAATTTGACGACGCGATTGTTGGAAACAATGAGAAGATGAAAGTTGAAGGTATTGGAAGTGTTCGCCTCAAGCTTCACACTGGGAAGGTCAGAATTCTTCATCATGTGAGATATGTACCGACATGTGGTGCTAATTTAGTTTCATTGGGTGAGATGACATCACGTGGGTACAAGTATGTGGGTGAAGGAGAATGGTACAATGTGTATAAAGATGGCGATTTGATATTGCAAGGGAGGAAGAGTAGCAATCATATTTGCTATTTAGATGAGCGATCCGTTAATGGTGTAGATTACTCTTCTCAGACTCTTGTCCACAAGGGAAATGTGAAGAACAAGATGAAGAGAGTGAGTTTTTCTGAAGTCGTTGAGAGACTTGAAGATTTTTTGTCGAGGGAGGATATGTTGGGTATCTACTCAAACTCCAAGTTAGGATAGAGTTTTTAATTCTTTGTATAACTTTATGAGAATTAGATAAGGTTAGGGATCTATCATGATTAGGAGTTTGGGTTCCATCATGATTGGGAGTTTGAATCTTATTCTAATTAGAAAGTTAGGCTAGATATAGGGTTTTGGTTTCTGTATATATATCCTTCTATTGTTAGAAGAAGTAGAGAGAAAAAGAGAGAGATGGTTTTTTGTCCGTGCTAAAGATTGTAATTTGGAGGTGATAGTAGATTAATTTTGATCTTGTGGTTTTTCCCTGTTGAGGATTTTCCATGTTAAATTTTACGTGATTTTATTTGCTGTGTTTGGTGGCTTTTCAGACTTTTTGTGAGATCTAAAAAATCCCTTCAGAACCTACCACGTCCTTCCCTATATCCACACTTACTACTTACAAGCTGTCAATCCAAATACATAAATTGACGAGACTTTGGTACATTTACCAGCTCTTGTAATTACGTTCACCTTAACATGTTTAACAGCAACATTAACTCTTGAACCTGTAACCTTGTGTAGTTTCTTTCCATCATGATGTAGTACATTGATCTCTTCATTATTTTCTTGATAGTGAAGAAGATTCGAATCCTAGTCTGATGTGGGTTGCGATGGAACTGAGTAAGATCCAGCTACGCAATTTTCTTAGAAAAGGTTGAGTACTCGTGAGGGCGTGACGGCTCGAACTGGACCATCTCCTTGGGTGAAGTCATAATTAAGTCTAGACGTATTTGTTTATATATTCATCTAACTATATTTCGAGGTAGAACTAAACTACAAAACTAAATTTAAACTAGCAACAAATGTGCGCATATGTACTCAAAGCATCACCAAACACCAATCGAACTATGAGCTTTAATATATACCAATTTGCTGGACTACAAAGACTCAACCAAATTATTCACATTTGTTCATTTAATTTGTTTGGCATTGTGAATTTATTCGCATTAAAACCCTAAGTAGATTTAGTATCTCTTGTGTTGTGTTTTACAGTAAGCATGATATCAGAATCTGTTATAATATATGTGGATATTGTCAATTCGTGGATAGAATTGTTCCACGAATGAGGGCTGAACATTAGAAGGCTTATAGATCCTCCAATTTTAAAAACTATATTATTTTTGGAGTAATTCCATCCAACAAGGCCACGATCATGCTGCTGCTAGATCATCTTGATTTAGCCACGGGAAAGTTTTTTTTCAAGGATAGCCAAACTAGGACTAAACAAGCATACACGTTTGATGTAAATTGGGTGCTTAAACATACCCGGTTTAGTGATAAAGGGGAGAAACCCGAAGGCAATCGCGATACAGAGAATAAGATATGGACAACATACTTCAAAAAAAGCAACAATCGCAATACAAGAGTGGCTGATACTACCTTGAGGCCTTATTGAAAAAATTGGTTCAGTCAAAAAAGAAATTGGATGTTTCGGATTTTGTTATGCTTCAAATCCTCTATCAACTCATAATGATATGGACTCCGACTGTGAGGATGAATGCACCGCAACATATGTTCAAATATATGGCTCGGATAGAGATGGTTGTTGATCATTTCCCATGGGCGATGATCATCTACAAGGAATTGTGGGACTCTTTCAAGGCTGCGAAGATAGCAAAGAAGGGGTAGACATATCTCAGCAGATGCACTCCCTTGCTAGCGGTGAGTTATTTATGTTATTTGTAAGTAACATGTTGCATTTGCACCTTATCTGTGATGATTACCTTTTACATGTGATATATGAAACTTATGTGTGACATTTGTATCTAATTTGTATTGTTTAAGTTTGCTATTTATTTGTATTTGTATGTGATATTATCTTGTTATATGTGATTATTACTATTTAAGTGTAATATACCACACTAATATATGACATTTGTCGCTGCTATTCATTGTTTAATTGTGACATTTATAGTTAATATGTGTTTATGTGATAATTGTCTTCTACATGTGATATATTCTAATGATATGTGACGTTTGTGACCCATGTGTGACATTTATAGATAATATGTGATATTATCTTATTGTATGTGATTATTACCATTTTCATGTGCCATTTGTATCTAATATGTGATACTTTATTGTTTGAATGTGGATTTTTTTGAAGATATGGTACTATGAAATTTCAAACATAAAGGAGCCGGCAAGAGTCAATGAATCCAAGCCACTAATGACAAATTGGACATTGGAGGGTAAGAGGATGGGTTCGTTACGGTCTGTAACGCTTAAGAAGAAATCGGAAGCCGCAATCCACATCTTACCGGAGCAAGATGTGTTGCGGTATGTCCATGAGGAGATAAAGCAAGAGCCTACAAAGATGAAGACTAAAATAGAGGAGGAAGTTACGCCTGAAAAATCTTTGAGAAAGAAAAGAGTTAAAAAAGAGGTAATGTTGGTGACATTATGTGTAGTCTTCTTATTTGTGACATTTCCTCACTATCAATTTATTGTTATTGTAGAATGAAGCTTATGACAAGTTGGTGATGGTGAAGGAAGCCTATGAGCAAGAACTTGTTGCTCACGGCGTTGATACGATGACCATTAGGCCCGAGACTAAGAAAAGATTTGCCGAATAGAAACTGTCACGCCCCGCTTCCCAAAATACTCGGGATTCGAAATGTGAACAAGCCCGTGACGTATTAGATTGAGGAGAAATGTACATTAATTTTTTTTCTTTCTTTTTTTCTTCTCAATCTAATACGCTAAGCGTCAAACACAAGAATATCAGTCACAGGTCCTCGATCACCATAGCCAGAATATAATAATAACCCGGAATAAGAAATAAACATATCATCAATGGTAAATCATCCTAGACATAAAAAAAATATGGGTCAAACATACCCTTATTACAAAAACAGTCCAACTAGAAATAAAAATAAATAGTCCATAATAAAAGGAAATACTGATAAAATAACTAAATCCATCATCAAACTAAAGAAAATACTGTAAAAGATTCTAGTGTTCATCAGCTACTACAGAAAAAAAAACACGTCTAGGCTTCAGTTTGTTCTTCCACTCCATCGGAAGGATACTTCGGCTGGGCATACACCAGCTCTGCTGCATCATCGAACTGGACATGTTCGTCCTCTAAGTCTAACACACATCAGAGAAAACAGGTGTACGTCAGCGTGCATGATACACGGCAAAATCCCACATAGAAAATGAAGCGGTCGAACGACCCATGCTATGACAGTAATAACAATAATAGGAAGACAAGGGTACATACAACTAGAAATCTTCTAAGTCCAAATGTAATCCTATACTAAACATGATAACATACAGTCATATACATACAGTAACCGAGTAAAATACTAGCCATCCTAAAACTCACTGGTCCATATCTTACACAGAGTCATTGCTCATATCATTGGATAGCTGACTGTTCACAAATCCCCTATGTACATCTAATACCGCTACACAGATCGGTTAAAGGACTACACGCGATCCGATTTTAGCTTGGTCCGAACTCAAGCAGAACTCAGGCGACTACACAAATTCACTATTAAAGTGACTACACGAATTCATTTTAGCCCAACAAGCCAACCCCAGTGACTACACGAATTCACTGGCATGAGCCTGGAAGATACATCAACAGTCATATCTCACCACATGAACAAGGACTTTCGCATCCTAACTCTTCTTGTTTTTCTAAATCAACAATCATAATCCCTATTAAACTCGGGTTCACCATCTAAACTCAGTCAACACACTCACACATGTCATTAAGTCTGTTCATGACGCACGAGGTCACTAAGTCATGAACTACTAAGGTTCTCAATCACAACAAGGAGATAGTAATAACACTAACTCTATACAATAATAATATGACATGTCAAACATGATTACACAAGTTTGCGAAGCATGAGTAATCACTACATTAAGATATGGAATACATGAACAACCTACCACAGTATGAATGCACACATAAATAAGTTTCATGGATAACTTACTCCAAACTTCTCATGTAAGCTAACCGTAATTAAGTAACCTCTAATATAAAAAAATGATCAAAAGAAAACTGGAAACCGATGTTATTTTGCACATGAAATGTCGTGCTCTACGACGATCTGTTATACTATCATAAATAATAAATATTTTTTTCTAAAATTATTCTTTAAAACTATTTCTAAGTATAACTAATTTAAAATAATATATTTATGTAATATATAAATATGTTAATTCTTTTCTACATGAATAGTAACATTTTCCTATTTTATAAATTACCTTAAATTTATTTCTTTTTCGATAATACTTCGTAAATTCTAACATTAACACATAACTTGTCATTTCATGTTATTATTTTAAAATAATTCTTTTTCCTCGAAATAAATTCTTTAAAAAAATATTATAAATTCTTTAAAATAATTACATTATCAAAATAAATTATTTTAATTTATTATAACTATTCTGAAAATACTATTTATCACATATCTATGATTTAAATCAATATTATTCACCAAACAACCCACATAATTAATTATAATATAAACTAATCTATACATATAAATATTGAAACGACAATAAGGAGAGGTGTGATCTTGCCTCGGTACGTTGAACGAGTCGACGTCGGCGGCGCGGGTCAGATCTAACATGGTGGAGCGCGGCGACGAACTCGGGTCGGATCTGGGGCTGGACGGTCAGAGGCAACAACGAAGGAGCAGCGGACAGGTGCAGGTGGAGGAGCGGCTGGGGTGTGGGGAGATGGAAGAGGAGGTCGACGACGGGGCTGTAGGGGGATTGGACACAGATCTAGGGCGGCTCGGCAGCGTGGGAGAGTAGGGTGCGATGGAGGTGGTTGAGGGCGGTGGTGATGGAGTCAGTGGTGTTAAAGAGAAGGCAGCGGGTCAAAGGGGTTGCAGGGGGTGAGGAGAGAGGGTGAGGCATGAGTCTGGGCTAAGGGCGGTAGAGAGGGTGGTTCTCGGGGTGGTCGGAGCTTGAGAGGAGGCCGTGAACAGGGGGGAGAGATCGGGGGTACAGGCGGAGGGAATCTGTAGGTAGAGGAGGCTGGGGTGGTGGTCGTGCTTGGAGGCTGAGGAGGCGTAGGTTAAGGTGGACGGTGACACTGGATCTCAGTGGGGAGGTGGTCGAAGGTGAGGAGGGAACTAGGGCGAGGTGGCTGAGGGTGGTATCGGGGGGAGAGAGAGAAAGCGGAGAAGAGAGAAAAGAAAATGCGGCTGGGTTGAAAACGAGGGAAAAGGAGGGGTATTTATAGGTTAATATTAGGGTATTGGAAAACAAAAATTAATTAAAATAATTAATTACTGATATTTAAAAAATCAAAATAATTACAGAATATTTATCTACAAATAAAAATGTACCAGTTATATTAATACAATAGCTGATACGCAACAGAAGAAATAATACAATAAAATGTACAATTAAACAAGAATATTTAATAAAAATATAATTACTTAATTTAAAAATCAAATAATTATCTACGCTATAAAACATACCAGTTGTGCTAATACGACAGATAATATGCAATAGTAAAAATAATACAATAAATTATACAAATAATACAAAATTAATAATGCACGAATATTACGTAATAGTAATAATAATGCAACTTATTATTTAAAATAATACATAATTGTACCGATAACACAACATATTAGTTCCAAAAAATTTTACCACATAAAATAAATTTATAAATATTAAAATCATTTAAATAAATATAAAATTTGGACTTTTAAATCATAGAAAATTCTAGAAGGCCGAAAAAAATACAATTACTCTTCTAAAAATAATAATTAAATATTTTAAAATACTAAAAAATTATTTTAATTAGTATTAAATTTTACGGTCATTACGTCCTACCCCCCTTAAAATAAATTTCGTCCTCGAAATTAATATAACAATGACAAAATATAAAGATAGATTAACTTTAACTCATATAAAGTTCAAATTATATTACATATTCATAAATAAGAAAAGTCATACAAGGCGATTCAAATAAGATACAAGACAAGACAACTAAGATTCAGGAAAAAGATGAGGGTATCGCTGTCGCATCTCAGACTCAGTTTCCCAAGTCGACTCTCTAGGAGAATCTGGGTGCCACATCACACGAACAAGCGAAACGGTCTTGTTCCGGAGGGTCTTCTCCCTTCGGTCCTAAATCGCCACTGGCTGCTTCTAGTATGTCAAATCGGATCTTACCTTAATCTTTGAGAAATCTACGATATAACTCGGATCATCGACGTATTTTCACAACTAAGAAACGTGGAATATGTTATGCACTCCAGCCAAGACGGGTGGTAATGTAAGTCGGTACGACACTTCTCCCACTCTCTCTAATACGTCGAAAGGTCCCACATATCATGAACTCAACTTCCCACGCCTTCCAAAGCGAATGATGCCTAGATTAGGGAAAATCTTCAAGAACACATGATCTCCTGGCTGAAACTCCAAGTGCTAATGCTTCGCATCTGCCCAATACTTGAATTTGTCCTGTGTTATGCGAAGTTTCTCCCGAATGATCCTGACTGCATCAACTGATTTATCAATCAACTCCGGTCCAAAAATCTCTCGCTCACCAACATCGTCCCAACTCAAAGGAGAGCGGCACTTTCTCTCATACAATACCGTGAAAGGGGCTATCCCAATGCTATCCTGGAAGCTATTGTTGTATGCAAACTCCACCAAATGCAAGTGATCTTCCCACGACCCGTGAAAGTCAAGCATACAAGCTTTGAGCATATCCTCTAAAATCTGAATGGTCCTCTCTGACTGCCCATCGGTCTGAGGATGATAAGCTATGCTGAAACTGAGACTGGTTCCCAGAATCGCCTGCAAACTCTTCTAGAACTCTGAGGTAAATCGGGTATTATGATCCGAAACGATGCACACTGGAACTCCGTGCAATCACACGATCTCTTGCAATATGAGAGATTTACTAACACTCTTGGGAAAGGAACTCATTGAAATATATAGAGATAAATATTTTACCTCCATGTTTCTCTGAGCAAGATGCTTCGTTGACTGTCCCGCTCGAAAAAGAATGAAGTGAGCCGATTTGGTTAATCGATCTACGATCACCCAAACAACGTTATTCTGTCTAGTTCTTCACGGTAAGCCAGTAACAAAGTCCATGGTGACATGCTGCCACTTCCATTATGAAATAAGTAATGGCTACAAAAGACCTGCGATACGCTGATGCTCTACCTTCACCTGCTGACATACAAACCACTTAGCCATACTACGAGCCACATCTCTCTTCATACCACACCACCAAAAGTTCAACTTCAGATCCTTATACATCTTCGTACCTTTAGGGTGAATAGAATACTGTGAGCTGTGAGCTTCCTGTAATATCTCCTCTCGAACATCTCCTCCTGGTACGCAGATAACTCCTAAATTGTAAGGATCCGCCCTCATAAACAACAAATTCTGGTCGAAGACCAGGCACTGCTAACTCTCTGCACTTCTGAAGAAATGAGTCACCTGCTTGTGCAGCCTTGATTCGCTTGATCAGTGTCAATTGAATCTGAAGATTCATCAAAGAAGCGATGACTCTTGGAAGAAAAACTTCTATACTCATATCTCTCACCTCCTGATGAAGTCTCCACTGAGCCGTGAGGGTCATGATCGCCGGCAATCGGCTCAAAGCATCTGGTACTACATTGACCTTGCCAGGGTGGTCATGAAGATCAATGTCGTAATCTACCATCAGCTCTAACCATCAGCGTTGCCTCATGTTGAGCTCCTTCTGAGTAAATATGTACTTCAAGCTCTTGTGGTCAGTGAACACCTTCACTTGCTCTCCCAATAGATAATGCCTCCAAAGCTTAAGAGAAAAAATCACAGCTGCCAACTTCAAATCGTGGGTAGGATAATTTTGTTCATGCTTCTTTAACTGACGGGAAGCATATGCTGTAAAACCCCGTAAATTTGAATATTTTATGATAAATATGTTATATAGTGAAAAATAATATATTTTGATGTTTGGATATGATAAGAATTAATTTGAGATCAATTCAATATATATTTGTGAAAATATGAGTACAAATGCACAAAACATGCACAAAGGCCAAAAGAGTAAAAATCTGAGAATAATGACCAGTTATGAGTTTTTATGTTTTGCACACCGATTCAGTTAGAATTTGGAAAAGTGTAAAAATCCAAAGTTATAGGTATCTTCAACAGCTTTCCAACAAGTCTTAGATGACCCCATTCCGAGGTTGTATGAAAAAATTATAACCAAAATACCGAAGGGGTATTTTCCTAGTCAGACTAGGTTTTCTGGTTCGGGTCTAACAGGTTTGTTTCGGGTTTGCCTCTATAAATACCTATATTTTTTACGAAAATTCTTTTCTTTTATCATATCTAAGAACCCTAAAAGCCACCAAACCCCAATAAACTCTATTTTGAATTCTTGGAGAAGATTAGAGGCTTTCAAGTTGGGTTTTTGTTGATTTTTGGCTTTTGGAGTGGAGATCTCCTTCGACGTTGCTTCTAACAAGTTTTCCTACAACCCCAGGTCAGTATCATCTCTACTAATCCCCCTCCTAGTTTTTAAAATAATTTTGAAGAGTTTTTAATGAGTTTTATAGAGCCTAATCAATTAATTTGTGTATAAAAATTAGATCTTTTGTATATATGTATAAAGACTAGGTCTTTTCATGTTAAAGAGATTAAACACGAATTTATAGAAGTATTTTAAGATCTATAAATAATTTAAAATAATGTTTATATGAATTTAGATGTCTTATTCTTTGTTTTAAAGTTTCGTGCGTGATTGAAGGTTTATATATGATTTCTTGTGCAAATAATCATGCTTGTTATGTTCTGCTGAAAATCTGCTGCACATATATACTATTGAACTAGAAATTTGAAATAACAAATAAAATTCAAATTGAACCAAACTAATACCAATTGAAATATATGTGAATCTAGTTTTCATAACAGAAAACTATACCTAAAGATAGTTTTCCTAGAGAAAGATATGCTCAATTTACTGATGATATGTTCTGCAGAAAATCTGCTGCACCTATAAAATATTTGACTGGAAATTAGAAATATCATATAAACTCCAAACTGAACCAAATCAGTGTCAAATGATATCTATGTGAGTCTAGTTTCCAAAACAAAAAACTATTCTTAAAAAGAGTTTGTTCAAAGAAAGATATTTTCAATTTACTAATGATATGTTCTGCAAAAAACTACAGATGTGCTGATTTGAAATAAATTATTATATTACTTAAAGGTTTCTTGAGTTTCGCTCTTGTTTGTTATTTTTTGAGAGAGTTTCTCGATTTTGTACTATTATATATAATGCTTAAGAGTTGTTTAACATCTGGGATGATGATGAACACCAGATATGGACACGCACACCGAGATATGTGCACGTACACTTAGATTATGTTGTGTTAACATACTTTTTGTTGCACGTTGAGCTGATGAATACATATGAAAGAGTATAGTTATTTCATATATCCGAAAATAGGGAGATAAAACCTATTTGCCGCGGAACGATTGAGTAAGAGTATTACAAAAGTATCGTTAATTCATGTACCCGGAAATAGGGAGATAAAACCTATTTGCCGCAGAACGATTGAGTAAGAGTATTACAAAAGTATCGTTAATTCATGTATCCGAAAATATGGAGATAAAACCTATTTGTCACAGAACGATTGAGTAAGAGTATTACAAAAGTATCGTTAATTTATGTATCCGGAAATAGGGAGATAAAACCTATTTGCCGTAGAACGATTGAGTAAGAGTATTACAATAGTATCGTTATTTCATGTATCTGGAAATAGGGAGATAAAACCTATTTGCCGCAGAACGATTGAGTAAGAGTATTACAATAGTATCGTTATTATATGTATCCGGAATAGGAAAATAATAAACCCTATTGCCGCAGAGCGATTGAGTAACGAGCATTACAAAAGTATCGCTATAGTACAAGATGATGCACACATAGATAATTGATCAGTTGTAAGTTTTACTTCCATGATAGATTGCCCGCGAGTAGGGTATTTCCTTTGAGATTTTGATGCACCCGTTATGGACGGCAGATATATTTGTTTTAGCTTAGTTGGTATCCTCTTATATTAGAGCAGGTCACTCGGACGTAATTCGAGATGAGATGATTATTCTTTATGTTAAAGATTGGAGTATTTATCATTGATTATTTGTTTTTCATTCATAGAGAGTTATATGAATGATTTGATATATGTATGTACTGACTCTATTTTCTTATATACTCTTACCCCTTTCCCTGGGGAGAGGTAGTGATGATCTCGCTAGCGCTTTGACGCTCGTTGTTTTTCCCCCCTTTCAGGCAGCGAGTCTGGCGCACGGAGAGTCGCAGGTTGATGAGACTTCTTAGTTGTTTATTTAGTTACTTATCATATTTTATAGTTATTGCAGAACTCCACTTGTAGTTGATAAATTTCAGAATCTAGATTGGTATTTTGTTTCATAGAGTTAAGAGCTATTGTGAGACTATGTTTATGTGACTCATTGTATTTGAGATTCAGTTCAGACTCAGAGAT